>JAWWMK010037156.1:0-12514 GCA_035047105.1 Galeopsomyia nigrocyanea
AAGGCTTGATCAAATGAGCGTGACGCGCCCACTCCGTAACTGATCAGCGAGACTGATCAGTCCCTGGTTTCAAGTCAACCTAGCCTGATTTCATTTCTGCTCGGGTCCATAGGCTAAGAGTAATACTGACATCCACGCATGCGCGCTGCTTACTTCGGAATAACTGAGCAAATAAAAAACTAAACAATCAGCGAAAGGGGAACTTCAACATTATATAGAGTTACACGGTTTTAGAATACATGATTTTAATCAAAAATTGTCAAGTACAGAAATAATCTTGTTTAAGAGTTTTCTATAAATCTAGAGTGAATGGAAACAATTGGATGTTCTATTATGCTACCTAACAATTAAATAAAATAATTGAAGTAATGTTTGTACAACATTTTTTATTTATTGAAATTCAAACTTACGTGATCTCTATGAAAAATATTGTATTACGTTGAAAAAACACGTTTAAAACGTCTGTTTTATAGCTCGAACTTTGCGAAAAACGAGTATTTGAAAAATTCCTATTAATGCATATGGCCAATTCCACAAAAAAACTGCCATAACTTCGTTCGGGTTTTAGCAAATTAAAAACTCGGGGGTACGCTCGAAATTATTATATTTTCTCAATGTACAACACTAATAGAACCTAAAAACACTAGTGCCCACACCGCGTAATCTTGTGACACCCTTTTTTTGGACTTAAAAGTCTTAAAACGGTCAAAAAATAATACACTAAATTCCATTTTGGAATTTGATAAAAAATGCAAAAAAATAGCGTTAATCTGACTTTAGAATCGAATTCTACGCCTCGAAATACATCGAAAACCATATTTTGTTTTTTTTTCTATTCAAAATTCCGACGCTTGTAGAGCTTTTTAAACTACAACAATGCATAAAAAGTAAAAAAAACTAATAAAATGGCAAATCTGGCATGTTCAATCAATTTTGTGTGTTTTCAAAGCTCTACAAGGGTCGAAATTTCAAGTAGAAAAAAAATAAAATATGGTTTTCCGGCGTATTTTGAGCCAGGGAATTCGATTCTGAAGTCCGATTAACGCTTTCATTTTGCGTTTTTTATTAAAATCGAAAAAACCACAAGAAACCAGAAAAGCTCCGGTTTTCATTTTTATCAATGCCAGAACTCTCACGTGATCCACATATGAAAGAAGAGGGTGGGCAAGAGCATTACGAAACTTTTGATGCCCCGTAGCACCGCGTACCCCTAAAATTGAGAGCGTACCCGCAGTTTGAATATTTCAAAAAACGCTACCCAATTAAGGCACTTTTTTGTGGAATCAGGCCATATGCGCATATAGACGTAAATCTATGACTACCGTTGTCCAAGAAGTCACCCTATAAGTATAATATAAATGCAACATCAAGAGCGCAGACGCCGGTTCGAAACTGGCGCATGAACTCTGTACCGCGCAGGCAAGCTTGCAAGTCGAGGGTATAATCTTCTTGTACGTAGTATAACATTGATTGTCGAATCGGTTACTCGACTTGGTTGCTCAACTTTTATGGACTGCAACGTGGTTCAATTTTTTTTTTTAAATCTCGTTACGGAGTTACTAAATATAATCTTTTTTATAAGAAATGTGTTTTTGTAAAAAGCGCAATTTCGGAAAGCGGCATTCTTTGTAACAAAACTAAGAAAAAAATTTGTGTGCTTTGTTGACCGCGTTATTTGTCTAGAAATTTTTTTCTTGTTTTAAATAACAATGGCATCTATTAAACCAGTAGCTGTGTATACGATAACTAATGGATTTGGTAAAGTTGACGTTAAGGTGAGCTGAAAGATCGCGCAAAACTATAGAGGTTCATCGATCTACTGTTGAAAATATCTGTGTTTTTCAGGCGGCAACTCGTCCTTTTCCTCGATACGGTGTTGCTAGCGAAACAGGTTTGGATGGTGAGTGTGCTTAAATTTTTCTAAATTTTTGAAGATTACCTTTAAACATTGAGCATGCAATGGAGTATACAACTGATTTACTTTTTAATGTTGATTATTATGTAATTTTATAATTTACCTCGAACTAAATTAAATAATATTAATTAAAATAATTTATTTTTTCATATTGTATCAGTTATTCTACAAAGTATTTTACGACCTTTATCTTATTATTTCACTATATGCATCTTCATCATGTAAAAATAATATTTACGTAGAGTTATATTCATATCTTTCTTTTTTTCATTGCATTAGAAGTCAAACTGTTCAATATCTTATTCACCTACTGAATTACTACTATGTACAAACATTGTCAAGGTAGACAGACTATACGTTAATTAGTAGGTACACAAAATTGATTGCGTTGTCGGGAGTGCAAATACAGGTTAATTTAAAGAGTGCAATCAAAGGAAACGTTAAACTTTACATTGTCAAGTTGAGTTGTTTCATTGTTGATGCAGTGACGTACAAAGTAAGAGCGCATAAAAAAAAGACAAAACTCTATAGTCAACCGGATAATTGCTTTGGCTCTATTGCTTCATCGACTCGGGCTATAGATAGCGATTCAAACGTAGCTTTTGCAATATAAAAAGAGCTATATGAGGGTCAAATTAGCATATAGAAAGAGTTGACTTTTTAGGTCCCGATCAAATTCTCGCATCGGACGTTGACACAATCTGGGAGCCAGACGGTAAAGTGCGCATAAAATTCAACAATCAATCAGACAACTACGAGCCAATTTCAGTGCCAGGATTACTCGCACACACAGCTCGTAATTATCCATACAGACCGGCGCTTATTTCTCAACCCGATGCCGAAGGCAATCGTGCAATTATCACTTATAGGTAAATATTTTAAATTTGGTAAAACGATCAATTATAATTACTTATTTTTATTTTTATATTCGAGGGTATATGAAAGTCAGGTGAGGTCTGTGGCAAAAGCATTTCTGCATTTGGGACTCGAGAGACATCATAGCGTTTGCATACTTGGGTTCAATGCACCACAGTGGTTTATTTCAGATCTTGCGGCTATCTATGCAGGGTAAGTCAATCGAAGGTATTTTTTTAATAATTCTTGAGACTATTTATGTTTCAGTTAAGCTTTCGCAAAAGCTCTGCTTTAGATTTTTTTGAGCTCAAACAAATAAAGACGATGAGAAAAAATTGGAATAACATTAACTTTTTTTTAGTGGTTTTGCCGCTGGAATCTACACGACAAATTCGCCAGAAGCTTGTCAATACTGCGCGGAAAGTAGTCGAGCTAACATCATCGTCGTCGAGAATAATCGTCAGCTGAAAAAGATTCTACAAATCAAAGAAAATCTTCCAAAGCTAAAAGCTATCGTACAGTACGATGGCACTCCTAAAGCTAAGGATGTTCTAAGCGTAAGCTTTCCCTTTTCTTAGCATTCATGGAATAATACAACTAATAACGATCGTTAATTTTCAAGTGGAATGAGCTGTTAGAAATAGGTCGTAAACAAACGGACAATCAGTTGAACAAAGTCTTGAAAACCATTGGTGTCAACGAATGCTGTACTCTCGTATACACTGTAAGTTTTATTTTTTCTAAGTTGTAAAAAGTCGAATAAGATCGGTAATTATTTAGTCAGGAACTACGGGAAATCCCAAAGCAGTAATGCTAAGCCACGACAATCTTCTCAGCAACACACAAGCATGTAAAATGATGCTGGGTTTGAGGGAGGCGCAAGAAGTCATCATAAGTTTTTTGCCATTATCTCATAGCGCTGCTCAGGTATATTAGAAGCCTGCTTGAATCGATAGCTCGCGTATGATAAAATTCATTTCATTATTTTACAGTGCGCTGACGTGTTTTTGGGCATAGCCACGGCCGCGACAGTGTACATCGCCGACAAAAACGCTCTAAAAGGTAGCCTCTTAAACACTCTACTTACCGTTCGTCCTACAGTCTTTCTTGCTGTACCCCGCGTTTGGGAGAAAATCCACGAGAAGATGCAAGCGGCATTACAAAACGATGGATTTATCAGAAATTGGATCGTCAGTTGGGCTCGAGCTCAAGGTTTGAAATACAGCACGAATCGCATGGGTGGCATAGAATCAAAATCTGCAAGCTATAAACTTGCAAAATGGTTGGTCTTCGACAAACTCAAAACAACTTTAGGCTTAGATAGATGTCATTCTTGCATAAGTGCAGCTGCACCGTTGAGCATCGACATCAAAAAATACTTTATGAGTTTCGACATGGTCATCATGGATGCCTACGGTATGACCGAATGTGCAGGTCCTCATACGTTGTCGACCGATCAAGAATTTCGATTGGGTAGTATCGGTCGTACTCTACCTGGTTTCGCAACCAAATTGGATAACATGGATGATAATGGCGAGGGTGAAATTTGTATGATCGGAAGACACGTGTTCATGGGTTATCTCGATAATCCCGAGAAGACGAAGGAGACGAAAGACGAGATTAATTGGTTGCATAGTGGAGACCTTGGGAAAATAGATGCTGATGGATTTGTATACATTACCGGGAGAATCAAGGAACTCGTTATCACTGCCGGTGGTGAGAATATTCCTCCGGTTCGCATCGAGGATCTTGTCAAAGGAGAATGTTCTGCTATCAGCAATGCCATGCTCGTTGGTGATATGAGAAAGTATCTTACGATACTGATTACGCTGAAGGTACGATGGATTCATTAAAAAAATGTTATTTTGTTTTTGTTAAACGCATTTTGTCGTTTTTAGACTCACATGGATGCTGAGACTGGAGAACCTTTGGATGCGTTTTTAGAGGAGACGTTAAATTGGGCACAATCTTTGGGAAGCTCGTCGACAACTGTCACGGAAGTTCTTAGTACACGCGATCAAGTTGTGAGTAAAGATTCGAGTAATTTTCATGTTACTGATTGGATGTTAATTTTAATTCTTGCAAGCTCGTTTGTTGAAAATCAGTTTCTTTTCTAATAGCTTATGCGTAATATAGTTTGTCCTATATAATACAATTTCCATTGAGCAGATCGAACATGAAATCACCGAAGCAATAAATCGAGCGAATCAGAAGGCAATCAGCAATGCTCAACGGGTGCAAAAATTCCGTATTCTACCTCACGACTTTTCCATACCAACTGGCGAACTTGGACCGACGTTAAAGCTCAAACGAAGCGAAGTTTTGCAGAAGTATGCCGATCTCATCGATGACATGTATAAGGAATGATAATATATTTGGCTTTTTATCGTATTAGCTTTTAAACCATTCGTTACGAGTATTGCGAGTATGAGATATGATGTATTGCATTGTTTATAATATTGATTTTGATCGTTTCTTGAAATTTTAATTATTCTGATGAATTAATAAATTAAAATACGAATAGATTATATTTATCAATTGATTCATAAATATTATCAATTATATCACTCAGCAGCAAATAAATATGTATTATTAAATTATTTGGCGCAAAATCATCATTGGAAAGTCGTGACGAAGATACGAAGCGGGCGAAGGTCAATCGACGCCATTATGGAAAACGGCTTTCTTAGGCAAGCATGACGGCGTTGAAGTGTTATTGAGCGAGGGTGCCCGAATATTCCGAATGAATGCAATGTTACTCCACTTATCGCTGCGACGCAATTAATGATCTATTAAAACGATAACGGCGATTACACGGAATGTATTCAACTTCTTCTCGAGCATGGATCGAATGTTCAGGCTGTATCGAACGATGATCAAGATTTACCTACGGTTTTTCATATGATTATCAAACGTCGAGAATACCGAGCAGAAGTAATGCTGGAATTGGGTAAAGTTATGTTGGAGCATTTGGCATTGCAAGAAGTGAAGGGCGTGGAAATTATCTAACTCGTTCAAAGTAAAATCAATTTGGATGATCAATTTAAAAAATACTTTGATTTTTGTAAGGAGCTACTGGCAACGAAGGTTTATGAGTCCACGACGCTGCTTGAACTGTTATCCTGTAGCGACGAAAAACTGATAACGTTTATGCGTAACGCGGATCTCGTAGGGATGATCAAGTATTTCAATGATGCATTGAAATCGCAAACAGTTTCCAAATGGCTACAAAATCGATTTGATAAAGCTTATCGAACGGCTACATTAAGAGACTCGGCCGCTATCGTTGTTTGCAAACTTATGAAAATAGAATACAATGGCTACTTGGTTCTAGTGGATTCGATATTACGTTACTTGAAAAATCAAGATTTGAAGGTACTATCAAGTATCTCATTTTGAATTTTTATTTTTTATAATTGATAAAGCTCATTCGAGATTTTTTTTTATTATTACAAATATAATAACGACTAGAGTTGCCATGTTACGAGATTGATTGACATATGCACTAATGTATTAAAGATTTTTTTATAATAAAAATAATTAATACAAAAATGTCTACTTTCAATGCATTCTTAATAAAGCTTTGGCTCGCAAAATTTTAAGAAGTGAATTCCTAAATTCCGCTGGAATAACAATTACTAATAACGAATTTCGCTGGTACTTTTGATCAAATTTATTCGCTTTTTCGATTAATTTTGAATCAAGATTGAAAATAATTTATGCAATAAAAACAATTTAATATTATTTTATAATCACAGCGTGTTAACTTGCAATGTTCATCAATTAATCTCTTTTTTTATTAAATCCACCTTTATTTTACAAAATTATTAAAAATTTTATAAAAAATACTTTTATACAATATTTTATAAGTAAATTGCTGCACGTGAAATACGTAAATACAAAACTAGCATTCATCAGATGCGCATATGACGAAATCCTTAAAAAAAACTCACTTTTGTAGGGTCTAGAATGGTAAAAATTTTTTTTGGTGCTAAGGTTTCCGGACTTTTTTCCACTTCTTTTTGAAGGTATATAGTGTCGAAAAATGCTCATGAACATTGGAAAAGTCTGCAGGAACTACTTTTTCGGCATTTTCCCATTATAATCAAATGGGCTTTTCTCACAGAAAATAGGCGAAAAACGGCATTTCTTCAAATATTGATTTCTCGATAGAAACATTTTTGACCAATCAAAATGATGGCAAAAAAGAAGACTTTTACGCAGAAAAAAGTTTCATTCAAAAATAATTATCCGGTGGCAAGTTATCAAAACAATTGCAAAATAATTACATTTTTAGTTTGTTATTAATATCGGGAAAATGCTGAAAAAATATCGTTCCCGAGGACTTTCAATGTTTACGAGCATTTTCCAACACTATATACCTTTTAAAAGAACAGAAAAAAGGTCCGCAAGTCTTAGCATAAAAAAAAATTTTTTGCCATTCTAGACCCCAGAAAAGTTTGTTTTTTTAAGGATTTCGCCATATGGGTATTACAGCATAGGCAGATAACTCCTATAGATAAAATAAAGAAGTCGGATCTTACGAAATTCAAAGCGCCAGACAGATAACGCTACTGCAAGTCATGGTTACTTTCGACATGGAATGAAATGACGCATATATAGTCACATGAGACATTATGAGTGCATATTACGCACTGCATAAGCTTTCAAAGTATTCGTGTAAATACGACTTCGAAGTTGTAAAATAAATAATTATTTCGTGCTTTCAGAGTCGTAACTTGTACAAGTCACGTAAAAATAACTATATTAATAAAAAAATGCTTCTATTTAAATTTGATATTGCCGAAATTACTTTTTTATAAATATTGCCCAATAATTTTTACAAGCGAAATTCGATCGTCTGATTTTTCATATCATACATTACACAATCAATTCGCATGCTAAAAAAAACAGACACACGTGGAATTTATGTTATTTAGCATTGGAAATCAGATAAATTTATTTGCAAAAATTGTTAATAAATGTTCATACTGATATTAGTAGTAAAGTCAAAGCTATTATACGGTAGAGCAGAAAAAAAATTACATCAGAATAGTCTTTTGAAGAGAGAGAGACACGACATTGGAGTAGTACCGGCTTTCTTCCCCCACCACCCAATCTCTTTTATCGTAAATTAGTCCGGCACCACGGAGCGGAAGAAATTACTCAACAACGTCGCCTCTTGCTCTTGAAAGACATAAATCGTAAATGCGAAGACAGTCACCGTTTGAGATTTCACCGGACGAGTCGTGTAATTAGAAACATGACATCCACGAGCAATGGTATTGGCAAGGTAAATTTATCGTTCTGGTCGTCGTGATATTTGTGAAACATTCGAATTTTCAATGTGAATGCTCGTTGTGACTTTTAGGCTGAGAAAAATAATGTTCCTCGGTATGCTGCTGCCAGTTCGACAGGTCTCGAAGGTAAATTATTCAGAATATTATTATACTCTATTTTCTAAACAGTTGATTGTCAGTTTTAACGTTTTGTGCTAATTGTGACAAGAGAATCGTTTTGTGTTGTTGAACTGGTTGAATCGTGTTTATCAAAAAAAGCAACGATGAAAGTGACTATTATTCCTATAGATTACTTCTTTCTCGAATGAATGTCAGTATGTCCTTTCTTTGCATCGTTGATATTTTGCATTCAATTTTACAATTTTCACACGATCGATAATAACGCAACGCTACTTTAATTCTCAGCACCGAATATAAAATGTTTACGTTTTAAAAACACCAAGCAATCTATCATTTCTCATAAGGTCCCGATCAGATTCTCCCATCGGAATCGGACAGTGTGTGGGAGAGAAATGGTCGTGTTCGGATAAAACTCTACGACGAAAATAATTTCCAACCGATTTCCATTCCTGGACTTCTCAGTCGCATCACCGCCAAACATCCAGATCACCCGGCACTCATTTCCCGGCCTGATGACAATGGCAAACGCACAATACTAACGTACAAGTGAGCATCGAAAGAAGATGTTTGATCGACGGACAAATTGTACGTTAAATTGGATTTTAATTTCGTTTCAGAGAGTACGAAAGTCAAGTGAGAACTGTGGCAAAAGCGTTTTTGCACTTGGGCCTCGAGAGACATCACGGCGTTTGTCTTCTCGGCTTCAATTCGCCGCAGTGGTTTATCACTGATATCGCGGCAATCTACGCTGGGTAAGTTATATAACGCCAAAATATTTACCTTCTGCGTTGGATTTATTGCAGGCTTAGATTTACGCGTGTGGTAGGCTGCTGTTTGACGAATTAATCCGTGTTTTATTATGAATGAATCGCGATTTCATTTTATGAAATAATAACTTAAAAATTTAATATAACTTGAAAAAAAAATTGATTACGGAGTTACAAGTAATGAAATTTAAAAAAAATTTTAGCGTAACATAAGGTAAAATTGAAGTCATTTTTTATAACGATTTGTTGAATTCAATACATTGTGATTGTTCAAAATTCACTCACATAAAGTAAGAATTTTTTTTTCACAGAGGATTCGCCGCAGGAATCTACACGACCAATTCAGCGGAGGCGTGTCAATATTGCGCGGAAAATAGTCAAGCTAATATTATCGTAGTCGAAGATGACAAGCAGCTTCAAAAGATTTTACAAGTCAAAACAAATCTTCCGAAACTGAAAGCCATCATACAGTACGATGGGATTCCAAATGTAAAGGATGTTTTAAGCGTAAGTTTTATTTTCAACGTAACTCTTAATTTGAGTTTTCGGATATATAAATATTACATTAATTTTTTTTGTTATTTTTACAGTGGGACGAGTTATTAGAAATCGGAAGGCAGCAGTCTGATGATGAATTAGAAAATGTCTTGCAAACTATTGCAATCAACGAGTGCTGCACTCTTGTGTACACTGTAAGTCGAATCTTTTTTTTTTAAACAGACTAAGTAATATACAAAATTACAAACGAAATTTTTAAAATTTTTTTAGTCTGGAACAATCGGAAATCCAAAAGCCGTGATGTTGAGCCATGACAATTTCCTATCCGACACTCAAGCAATCGTAAAGAGAATGAACATGACGGTCGAAGCCAAAGAAATCATGGTCAGCTTTTTACCGCTGTCGCACGTTGCTGCTCAGGTACGACTAACAGTTATTTATTATAATATTCAAGCAACTCAAAAGTTTTAACTTGCATATTTTTTTCAAAGGTCGTGGACATCTTCCTGCCGATGATGATAGCCGGCACAGTGTACATGGCCGACAAAAACGCCCTAAAGGGCAGCATTTTATCTACGTTGGTCGAAGCTCGTCCAACATTTTTTCTCGGAGTACCGCGCGTTTGGGAGAAGATCTACGAGAAGATGCAAGCTGTCGCGCAAAACAACGGCTACATCAAGAATAGGATCTTGAACTGGGCTAAAGCTCAGGGTTTGGAGTACCACACGAATCGCATGAACGGCGTCGATTACAAATCGTGGCGTTACCTGATCGCCAAGTGGTTGGTGTTCAATAAAGTCAAGGTGACGTTGGGATTGGACAGATGTCACGTTGTCGCGACGGCGGCTGCGCCTCTGAGCACGGATATCAAAAAGTATTTCATGAGTTTGGATATCATTATAATCGACGCTTTTGGCATGTCGGAGTGCACTGGTGGTCATACGGTGACGACCAACGACAAATTCAGATTGGGCAGTGTTGGGCATACTTTTCCTGGTTTTGCCACCAAATTGGATAATGTGGATGAAAAGGGCGAGGGTGAGATTTGTATGAGTGGAAGACACGTGTTCATGGGATACCTCAACGATCCCGAGAAGACGAAGGAGGCTAAGGATGAAGATAATTGGCTGCACAGTGGAGATCTTGGCAGGAAAGATGCTGATGGGTTTTTGTATGTTACTGGAAGGATCAAGGAACTCGTTATAACTGCTGGTGGCGAGAATATCCCTCCGATTCGCGTCGAGCAGCTTGTAAAGAACGAATGTCCTGCCATCAGCAATGCCATGCTTATTGGGGATGGAAAAAAATACTTGACAATGCTGATTACATTAAAGGTGAAATTGAGTTTTATTTTGGAAATGATGTTCTTGACTGAAACGAGGATTTATTTATTTGTTTTTTAAGACTGAAATCAATCCAGAAACTGGAGAACCCTTGGATGCTCTCTCGGAGGAGACACTCAATTGGGCAGCCTCCTTGGATAGTCATTCAACAACTGTCACTCAAGTCATCAATACGCAAGATCCACAAGTAAGTAAACATGAAAAGAAGAGTAAAAAGACCTCTGTGTGTGAACAAGATATCATTTCAAATGATACATTATTTTGAAAAATCAATTTTTCTTGATAGATTCAGCGTGGTATTATGGAGGCAATCAATCGAGCAAATCAGAAGGCAATAAGCAACGCTCAACGTGTACAAAAGTTCCGTATTCTGCCCCATGACTTTTCCTTGTCGACCGGGGAGTTGGGACCAACGTTGAAATTAAAACGAAATTTTGTCGCGAGAAAATATGCCAATCTCATCGAGGATATGTACAAAAATTAGTATTATCTGTTTATTGATAAAACCAGTGATTCCTTTGTAAGTCACATTGTGCAAACATCTTTTTAAAACGTCAGGAATATAATTAATAAAAACCAGTTTTGTTTTTTACGAAGGTGTGATGTAAAATCATTCTAAATTTGCATAGCGGTTCACGATTATTATTTTATATTTGTATATATGATTCTTTTTACGTTTACTTATCTGCTTTGCTTCACTGGAACTGAGAACTCGACTTGTTTTGGAAAGTCACCATTAACTGTTGAAATGCACAATATATTATCTGTATTGCGAGATCACTATAGGCTATGTTGACTTTTAAATAATCTCTGATGTGTCCAAATTTATAGCCTACACCACAGATCTCTCCTCCTGCCAAAGAACTCCGATAATCCTTTGCAAAAGGGTATCATTCGCCTTCGCACCCTGTGAAGATCACTAAGAGGGAAGTACCACATGTTCAAATGAAATATCAAATTTTAACGTAAAAATCAGATAAAGTTGACAATTATACGTATAGTTTCTTGAAAGTTTTAGAGACGATTGGCGATTTTTTTTTCCGTTGTCCTCGTTGCCTGGAGATACCGAGGTGCTTTTGTTCTGGTTGCTCAGAAACGATATTGAGAACGACGGAGTGTTCGAAATGTTCGTTTCCTATAACAAGACAATTAAAGATTCGATTTACTTTAATTGTTGGCAATAGAAGTGAGTTACGTAATAAATTTTACCATACGCGTCCACAACGCATGCATCTAAATCCTATTGTATCTATTGATTCACATTAATCAGTAGTGATTTTGACAAATGCCATCTTTATATTTAAAACAATATTGTTGTTTGCACGCCACATTGTTTTCCCATTTCTCAATCGTTTCTCACATTTAGAAACGGACCACATTGCTTTTTATTAGTATATAAATTCAAAGCAATAAAACGCTGCCAGCTGCTCTGGCGGAATGCTTCCTTGGAGATTAGAGTATTTTTCGTATTTCAATAAGCAATGAAGTTTTTTGTCAAATAAAAATCATTCAATTTTATTTCGTCAGCATTATTGTTTTTTAATAAGCTTGATAATATCTAGTTTCTATTTTCTTAATTCAAAGCACCTTCTCTTTATAGCTACGCAGAAAGAGATTTAGATTTTTGTTTTTCTATTACAAATTGATCATCTAACGGCATGTTAAGTTTTCTATATTTACATAGGTAATTCGAATCGATTGTGGTTAATTAAAGAC
>JAWWMK010037167.1:0-12513 GCA_035047105.1 Galeopsomyia nigrocyanea
ATAAGGCCAATTCCACACAAAAAAACGGTCATATCTTGGTTCGGGCTTTGGAAAATTATAAACTTGTGGGAACGCTCGTAATTATTATATTTTCTCAATCTATAATACTGATAGAACCTAAAAACAATAGTGCCCTGCACCGCCCAATCTTGTGACACCTTTCTTTTCTCTTAAAATAGCTCCAAAAAAAGTACGTAAATATCCACGGTTTTTTAGAATTTCATGAAAAATGAAAATGATAGCGTCAATCTGATTTCAGATTCGAAGTTTACGCTAAAAAATACATCGAAAACCATATGTGGTTTTTTTCTACACCAAATTACAACCCTTGTAAAGTTTCGTAAAGTTCATAAAGACTAGAAAATCTTTGAAACCACAAAGACATGTTTAATGACATTTTAGTGCTTTCAAAGCATACTATGGTCGGAATTTCGAGTAGAAAAAAAAAAGAAAATATAGTTCTCGAGATATTTTGAGCCGAGGAATCCGAATCTGAAGTCGAATTAACGCTATCTATTTTCATTTTCTACGGAATTCCAAAAAACCATGAGAAACCAGAAAGAGTCAAATACTACATTTTAACAATGTCACAAGCAAAATTAGGAATATCACATCGAAGCGGAGGGTGGGCAAGATCGAGACGAATCTTTTGACGCACCGCAAAGCCTCGTGCCGCTAAAATTGAGAGCGTGCTTGCAGTTTGAATATTCGAAAAAACGCTGCCGAATTATGGCCTTTTTGTGCAATTAGCCTTAAATAATTATTTTCCGTTGTATTGGAAGTGAGCGGAAATTCTCAGTCTTAATATCCTGAATACAGGTCTTTATCTATAGTCTATGTAAACGATAGATACTGAGTATGGTTATTTTTCTTTTTTTTATCCGTGTTCCAAAAAGGGGACAAACGCTGAAAACTGGAAGTCCACAAAAATGGAACACTTTTTTCTTCTGTTCCATAACACGGACCACGGTCATTTGGATGTACCAGTTAAGAAACATCAAAATATTTAATAAAAAATCGTATTATTTTGGAAAAAGAACATACTGAAATGATTGTATAAATCAAAACGAACAAAATATGAAAAGTTTGATATTTGCGCAGTGATTTAACGTCGAATTATAGCTATAAATATGAATTGCTTGAGCCCAACTTTTTTCATTCAAATAACCTAAAATTATGGTAATCATTGGAACACTTTTTATAACTTACTTTTTATAGTATATATATTTCTTGCAGTAACTTGAATGACTTATTACATTTCAAAAGAACTTTCAAAAATTATAATTCAATTTATTGTACGGTCTAATTACATTATTAACATATTTTATTTTATTATTTTTTCAAGTGTTCCATAACAGGGTCGGAATTTGAGCAGTGTTCCATAACCGGGATTTTTATCTTATATAACCAAATTTTGCAAATTTAAAAAATTTGCTCCAAACGCTTCGGAAAAATTCAGGCGTAATTCTAGGCTAATTTTAAGAACTTTTTACTCCTGAGAATTTTTTTCGAAAAGTACACTCTTCTTCATAAAAAAATTCATGAATGTTTTTATACAAATTTTGCCGTTAAAGCGCCATTTTGAAAATAAGAAAACAAAAAATCGATCTCTGAACTATGGATTCTCAAAGTTTAGACATTTATTCCACCGGTTAGTGGGAGTGGAGAACCTTTGAAAAATCGATCACAAAAAAAAACAAAATAGGTACCAAAAATCAGGCTTTTTTTGTTTAAACTGCATTTTGTAACAATTAATAAATTTTTTGGAGAAATTCATTCACACCATCGGAAAGAGGAGATCTTAAGCAATAAAAATGTATGTGTCTAAATTTTTTCTAGTTGCGAATAGTATTAGTTATTGGCCGTCGAAGAGCAGTGTACCGGTAGTAGCGTTTTGGGTGTTTAAGGGTTAAGCCGTAAAAACCTTGTAGAGCCTAGGGTTTTGACGTTTTCGAGCTCAAGGTTAAGCTATCGTGGATCTAAGAATTATTAGATTTGACTGTCATGGTCGTTAATTTATATGGTCACAGGTTAGTTTTGTAACATTACACCCTTGAAAAGGGGGTAATGTGAAAAGTTCGTTGCTCGTGAAGATCAGCTCGACCACGTAGACGGTGCTCGCGGGACGATGAACCCCCACAACGGCCTCCTTCGTATGCTGCGCTCGCGCCTTGCGGCAACAGCTCGGAAATCAGCACGTTGGGGTAAAATGTGGAATTCGGGATTATTCTGGTTTTTATGGAAGCGCCCGTTCTTCACTCGCACGAACTACGTGCAACGGCGAGGCATCAACCATATTCTAAGGGCCTCAAGACTGGCAGAAGTATAGGTTAGGATAAGCACGTTCTCAGATCGTTGTCGTTGCCTATAGCGAAGCGCGGACGCTGATCAAGAGAGACATCGTGCTCGTGGGACTGCTAGGAAGAGAGTGCACGACCAAGCCCGCGTTTTACAATGCTGCGCGCAATTGAAAAGGAGAAGCGAGAGAGAAGAGGAGTGGAAGTAGTCGGTAGAACATAGCGCATCAATTGGAAGCAGAGCCTTCCCCCACTACGCGGTCAACTGGAGTTTCAGTCGCGCACGAAGTTTAGTAGCTCCTTCTCTTTCTCGCTTCGTCTGTCACGCATTCTTACAACTATAAGTGCGGTTTGCGCACGCTCGACTTTGCATTTGAATCACGGCGCGAGGTTGACTAGTTACAGTTTGGAAGTGAAATTCAAGGTTATCATGTGTGGAAGTTATCTAATAGATTTACAAGATCCTGAGTTCTTCAAGTATAAATCTAATCTATAGTTCATATGACATTATACAGTAATCGAGCATTTGTAGCTTATAATACGAAGCCATTTTGAATTTCTTTTACTTTACACTGGCTATAATATATAATAAGATTTTTCCATATATTACGGCCTTATCTGAAACTCAAATTTTCTAAATTCTGATGAAAAATATTTCCGGTTGTAATAATCCAATCCAAAAAAAATGAGTAGTCCATTTCAAAATAGAAGATTTGCTCTTTCCAATGCCGTTTTCAAATAAGCAATAATGAAAAAATTGGCGATGTGAGAGCCGCGACTAACACGAGAACATAAATCCTCGTAAAAATTAGCAACTTGCTTGCTCCCTTTTCATCCGGCTACTGGGTGATGCTTAGAGCTAACCCGGAGGCCACAAGGGAACTTAAGGTTGAGGAAGTTTCTCAGCGTTAAAATCAGAAAACAATAATTTTCATTTTAAATAACTAACGTAATTAATTATGTGTTCGCGGCTAGAGCTTTTTTTTACGTGAAGCCTGAGAAATAACGATATTGAGTAAAGTGTAAAGTTAAATTCAATGTTGTTTTTTTTTTTTTGTTTCATTGTTGCAGATTCGCAAAGACGCGTTGTGGTCGCCAAGTGGAAAAGAGAGAGAGAGAGCGAGAGAGCGAGAGAGAGAGAGAGAGAGAGAGAGAGATGAAAATTGAATATAAAATTTAGCATTTTGAACTGATTTTTTTTTTTCCTAGTAACTTTGATACTCGTTATTTAAGTTGAACAATTAATTCGTAAACGCGACGCTCGCAGACTGCGACGTGGTGACCACCGGTGGTGTAGGCGGTGGTGAGGCATTCGTCTCCGCGCCAGCCGTGGCGCCCGCAGTCTCGCGAGCGGCCTTCCTTTTTACTTTTTTTTCACGGCACGGGGAGAATGGATGCGTGTTCCATCCTCGAACACCCGGTATCGGTCCTGTTCTTTACCAACATACCGGCCCCTCCCCCCTGCCTGGCCTCCCGCGTCCCCGCGTTCACCCAAGTGTGCAAACACCGTCGATGCCCACACGATCTGGCCCGGAGTTTCCGGCAGCCCTCGCCAGCGGAGCCGGGGGTGAAGATCGCCGTGCGGCTTCCTCGGCGGCCGCTCGGTGCTGCTACAATTCTCCAGCCGAGGCCGGATGTGTGGCCCTGGTGCCTTCAGTGCACCTGTAAGCTCGAGCGCACCTTGGGCAGTCCTCGATGAGGACCCCGCACCTGCCGCAATTGGCACAGTAGCGGAAAATCACCGTAAGAAGCGAGTAGTTGGCCGGTAAGTGTAGAGCTTTCCGGCACTTATGGCATGTCCCGGCTCGTACGTCGCTGTACTTATCAAAGGGTACAGAGTCGAGCCTGCCAAGCTCCCGCACTCCACGACAGACGCTACCGACGTCGTCCAGCCAAAACGTGCCCGGTTCTAAGCCGGTTCGCTTGGCCACGTTCTCCTCTCTGCTCAGCGGGCAATCTTGTGAGTTGGTGTATGCAACAGCCGGCGTCGCTCCGGAGCCCGAGGATACGGTGGACGAGGTCGATGGAGCAGCAGGCGCGGATGACACAGTGTGGGACCGGTGCCGCGACAAGGCCGGTGGAGCCGACGGTGGTGGTATTTCTTTGTTGCTCACGCCGATGTTCTGGTGCGAAGTCGGCGACTGCCGTGCCAAGTCGTCGTCACTGAAGGCCCGGGAGAAACTCGGCACATATCCCGAGAAGTCGGGAGTCTTCTTCTTGTTCTTGTTCTTCTTCTTCTTGCTGGTACCTTTCTTGGCCTCGTTTTCCTCCCGGATCAGCGACGTCTCGTAGTCCTCCGGCATCACCTCTGTATGGCTCTTCCAATTGGTCGAGCGCGCCGGTATCTTGAGCTCACGGGGAGGCGAAAATAATGACTGTGTTTGGCGCTCCGGCGCCGTGAGACGCAGAGGCCTGCCCGCCTCGACATCCTCTGGCTCGGTGAGCCTGGCAACGATCGAGCCAAACTCCTCCCACAGCAGAGGCTGTTCATTAGGGTTGCGTGCTCGCGCGCGAATCTGGGCTTTGATGAGCGCCAGCGAGGTACCTGCTCCAGTCGGCGGCAGTAGATCTTGATCCCAAGCCTGCGGTGACTGGGCCGCTGTCTCTACCGGCAGGATTTTACCCTCTCGCAAGCGTAGCCCCTGATCCTGCGCGAATCTGCCTCGAGGTGACGGCTTGATGGCCACCGTCAGGATGGCGCCTGGCGTGCCAGCAGCAACCGCCACGGTAGCAGCAGCTGCCGCGGCGCTCGTGCTCGCACTGGTGTGAAGCGGCGGGATGGGCCTAGCAGCGGTCTTTTTGCTGGGCAAATGCACAGATGGTTTTGCACTTGCCGCCGGCTTGGCAGCGAGCTGGAGCACGAGCTGGGCCTCGGGATGGTCTTGAGGCCCTATGAGCACATCTTTGCTCATCAGCTCGTCTAATTCAATTTGAGCACCTAAACTCAACTGTCAAGCCAAACTGCTTAGGCCCAAAAGCTCGTCCCCTTGGTTCACCGAACCAGCCAGTGATACCAGGGCCACCTCGTCCCGAGACTGCTGACACTCCTTGAGGTCGTCAGCCGACGAAATCCCCAAGGACGCCGCAGTGACAGGCGCGTCCCCTGACAAGAGCTCGGCGAAATCGCCAGCACCCACGTCGGCGGCTTCCGCCACCACTACGGACATGGCTGAGGCTTCCTTGGTGTTGCCCTCCTCAGCGTGAGGATCGGGGTCGACTTCCATGGCGAGCTCGCCCGAGTCTCCCGCCGAATCCTCAGTCGCCAGCGGAGGGGAAGCCTCGCTGCACGCTTTCTTTGTTGGCTCGTTAGCGACCTCGCTCTCCGAGTCGCGTTTTCTCTTTGGGCTGTCGGCAGCGAACTCGCCTGCCGACTCTTCTTAGCTATGTGACGAGTCCTCGCCGGCGCTCGCCGTGGCGTCCTCGCCTGCAGGCAAGCTGGCGCTCGTCGTCGTCACATCCTGGGGATTGAGCAGCGGCTCAATCATCTCGATCTCTTGTTGCAGGGTCGATTCCTCTTCCTCCATGTTGCGAGAAGCACCACGCTATACCTATAGGAACGACAAACATCAATTAGTCAAGAACCTTACACTTTCGGGGTTTAACACGTTAGCCCCATTCCACAAAAACAGAAAGGAATCAATATAAATTTTAAGTAATTGAATCATAAAAACTGTTAATCACATACAAAATAAAAATAAAAAAAAAAAGAAATAACGGAAATAAATAAACAATCTATCCTGACTAAATCGATAAATTGCACATAGACTAATTACGCGATTTTGCCGTTCGAGGAGGAATATATCGTTTTAATTGTGAAACGTGAAGCATGCCTGTTTGACGCTTATTATCTGTCGTCAACTCATATATTACTCCAGGCACTATTTCTCTTAAAACTTCGTATGGACCGACATACTTTTTGCTCAAACTTTCCGTCACACCTTTTGACTTATTCGAAAGTACATGCGCTTCTCATAAAACTAATTGGCCGACGTAAAATCGTGAGCCACGATGACTATTTTCGTATATGCGTTTTTGCTTGTCTTGCGCTGTCTCATTGTGTTTAATTACCAAATCGCGCAAGTAATCTAGTCTAATCATGCGATCCTTCCAATCTTCCTCATTCATTCTAATGATCGGTCCGCGCTTTTCTACTTCGTGCCGTAAGCTCTTTGCTTGTTGCGCCTCTCGGCAAAGTTTAAAAATGAGGGTGAAACGAGAGTAGTCGCTTGAATCGCCGTATTCATAGCGTGTCGGAACTCATGCAAGTGTTTGTCCCAACTACTGTGATCATTATCAACGAATATCGAAATGATTGTTTTTAATGTTTTAATTGCACGTTCCGCAAAGACCGCTTGTTGGTGGTATGGAGGACACAGAACGTGCTCGATATTATACTCTTTTAAGGTCGATTCAAAATCTTTACCACAGTAGTTCGTACCGTTATCTGTCACGATATAACTCGGGATCTCCCAGCGAAACAATATAAGTTCCTCCAGAGCTTGCGCCAAAGCTTTACCGGTCGCCGCCACGAGAGGTTTGAACTCCACGTACTTCGTAAAAGCATCCTGAAAAACCGCCAGATATTTAAATTTATTTTTACTGCGCGGTAGTTCCACCACGTCGGTAGCCACGACCATCCACGGACGCTCAACGAACCGTTTGCTCATAAGACCCTTAGGCACTCGCTGCTCGATTTTATACGATTGACACTGCTCGTACGACCGTACGAAATATTTCACGTCATAATACATGCCTCGATAATAATAGTCTCTCGCCACACGATCGTAAGTCTTCTCGACACCGAAGTGCCCAGCCGAAGGCTCACAATGCGCATTTCGCATTACGCGGTCTCGATGTTCTAGGGGCACAATGAGCCGCCAACATTGCTCACGATCCGTAATTGGGCCGAGAAGCTTATCAGTCAAAAATCGGTACAACATACCATCCTCGACCGTCCAAGTTTTAAACTTCTCTGGTTGAGCTTGCACGTCAATAATTCGTTGCAGGTGCCACTCGTCCTCGATGATCTCGAAAGCGGCGACTTCGCTATTGCTTTCATACATTCGGAACAAAGTATCCGGGGTGTAGTGGGTATTACCCTTCCTAAATACGATATCAAAGTCCCACTGCTGCATTTTATGAACTCAACGAGCTAATCGCCCAGCCGGATCCTTTTTAGCAAACAACCACGTCAATGCCGTATGATCGACGACGACCGCGAAGTGAGTTCCCTCAATATATGGTCTAAACTTTTTAATTCCGAACAAAACTTCGGCACATTCGAGTTTCGAAACTGAATAGTTACGCTCGTGTTTGTTCAACATGCAACTCGCATAATACACGGGATGTTCATGCCCGTCGTCGTCTTTCTGTAAGAGGCACGCGCCGACTGCATCAGTGGACGCATCGCAATGAATGTAAAATGTTTTCGTGATATCGAAGAATGAGCACAGGTGCCTCGGTCAAAGCTTTCTTCAATTTTTCAAACGCACCTTGCTGATTCGGCCCCCAGTGCCGTCGCTGATCTTTTCTCGTTAATTTCGTGAGTGGGACTTTCAATTCGCTTTCATGCAAAATAAATCGTGCATACCATCCCACCATACCAAGGAAGCGCCGAAGTTGCTTGACATTTCGAGGCGCTGGATACTATAGAACTGGCTTGATTCTATCCAGATCCGGCCACAACCCCGTGCTATCTAAACGATAATCCAAATACGTAACTTCTGAACAGCCGAATTCGCTCTTCAAGACGTTGATCTCTAGGCCTGCCTCTATCAACCGTGTGAGAGCTTTCTCCACCCAAATTAAATGTTCTTCGTAAGTTTTCGTCACAATAATTACGTCATCCAAATACTTGAACACGTGTGGATCGAACTCCGGTCCAAACAACTTATCCATCAACCGAGTGAATGTTACCGGCGCGTTAACCAACCCAAAAATCATCACGCAGCACTCAAACAGACCCATACCAGGAATAGGAAAAGCTGTATATTTTCTACTAACCTCTGCTAAAGGAACCTGCATATAAGCGCTTTTGAGATCAATCTTCGAGATATAGCGCGCGCCGCGTAAGCGGTCGAGAATCGAGTCGACTCCTTGAATCGGGTATGCATCGATCTTTGCCGTGGTGTTAACAGGTCGCAGGTCGATACACATCCGATTCGTACCGTCTTCCTTCACTATCACAGGCGCACTGCTCCACTCACTCGTCGACGGTCGAATCAAATCCTTGTCCAACCAGTCCTGTGCCTCCCGCCTCATAAATGCCTCTATTGCTGGTGAATATCGACAAAACGGCGTCTTTACCGGGCGAGCAGCTTGCACGTCAATTACATGCTCGATCAAATTTGTACAGGCCGGCGATTTTTCCGGCACGAAGCTCTTAACTAATTCATCAATCTCATTACGTTGAGCAGGCTTAAGCACCGATAAACCCGGCACCTCGGCGAGCACCTTCGCCCGCTTATACTTAGGCTCTACCAGAAAAAAACACTTTCTCGTTCTTAATTTCAGCGAAAAGATGCTTCGGTTTTCCATGCATCCACCATACATTCTCTGCGTGATCGGCACCCATCCCAAAGGCGTCAATCATATCCTTTCCAATTATCATGTCATACTGAATCAGTGCGGACGATATATTTTTCGTGATAGCTTTGGCTACATTATCAATAACAAAACATAAACGGAGCTTTCCGATTATATTCGTGCGCTGTCCCGAGAAACCATAAAACGCTGACAAACAAGGCTCTACTCTACTTTCGAAATCTTTCAAAAACCATTGACTGACCATCGTCATTTGCGCTGCTGAATCATACAACGCGCTATGCGGTTTACCAGCAATATTAACAATCAACGACGAGCGATTCTCTACCACACTAACATTCGCATAACCCAACAACACGTGTGATTGCGTATGAGCTTCAGCCGAATTCCTCATGGCCTCTGCTCCTTCAGCCGCCGACGATGCCTCGAGTACATCAGTCGGGCTCTCTAACGCTTCACCTGCGTGTGTTGCATTTATGTCACATGGAATAGCAACGATCGAGTTTCTGCCACGCAAGATAGCAACGTCTCTCACCCGCGGACAAGGAAACTGCGACGTCTCGCATATGTCCTCGTTTTCGCCACGTGATACGTGCTTTTCTTGTGATGGCTCTCGCAAACCTCCTTCTTGCATCGGAGCCATTGTTGTAACCTAGCCATTTCGCTCCTTCTCACAATGCAGAGGTTGCGGTTCGACAATCGCAGTACTACTAGAACTCGTCGACTCGTTCTTTCCACGTGCCTCTGCAAGACTCTCTCTGTTCGTGCCGTCGATACCCTCGGACGCGCCCCGCCCCACTGAGTCCCCTGCGCTCTCAGAACTATCACGATACTCGTTCGCACTCGCATTCTGTCCAACCTGCCCACTCTCATGCTCTACTTCATTCTCACACTCATTCCAATCGCTCTCTCGTAGTTTGTTAAATCTCAGTTGAAAATATTTCCACCAATCCTCATCATTTTCGGCATAATCGCTCGTTTCAATCACACCATATTTCCTCATAGAAAACGCTCCATTACGCATGCTATTCTTATTCACCGGCACCGATTTTTCTGCAGTAATCACGACTGACTCGACTGGATCGGCAAAAGAGCTTTGAGCTCGTAGTTGCTCCTCCTCTACTCTTCTCGTGTCAACCGCCCGATTATCGTTTACGAAGCAGAACCCGCTGGGCTCTCGTGTTCCGCTTGCGCGTTTCCCAACGTCTGTTGGACGCGCTTACAATTTTCACAATTCTGCGCATTCGTATTTTGTGCGCCTCACTTTGAACACGTTTGAGCTGGTGGGGGGTTACTAGTGCAACGATTAGCATAATTACCCACCTGGTGACAGCAATAGCACCTGGGCTCACCCGAATTCCGATTATTACCGTTACGTCCGTTATTGTAGTTATTATTATTGTTATTATTGTTATTCTTCTGAAAGCCTGCGCTCGGACACTGGAACTGCTTGTGTCCACGCCGGCCGCATTTACGGCACGTACCGGTAAAATTCGGTGCGTTACCCGCGCTACCGCCGTTAGCGTTTTGAGGTGGATACCTCCGGTCATTTTGTTGAGAAGGTGCGGCATTGCTTAGCGGTGTAGGTTGCGATTTCGCAACGACAACTTCGCCAGAAATCAGGGGAGCCTTCTGTTGAGCGACATCGCTATCAGTTGGCTTCCCGTGTTTCTGGCTGCTCGCTTTCACCTTGCCGCCCTTCTTTTTCTCACTCTTCTTATTTTTACTCGCGCATTACACGCTTGCTACCTGACCTGCATCAGAGCTACTCTGTGCCGTACTTTCACCGGGTTTTACACTACTCTTTGTTTTGCCGCTATAAGCAGCCTCGGGAATAAGAGCTTCTTCTTTCGGAGTGGAGGGGGAGGTTTGTAATGCGCATCTTTGTCACGTTGGCGCTCGAATTTATCACCTCACTTTCTCAAATCACTCATTGAATTTATCGTTTTTTCCATTATAAACCGACGCAGTTTCGGGTACAAATTGTTTTTTATTAGAGTCAATTGTTTTTCCGCGGAAGGAGTTGGTGTTATTTGATTGGTAATGTGAGTGAACATTGTAATATATGTACCAATTGGTTCGTCCTCCGCCTGTGTTCGCCTACGAAGCTCCTCGTAAACGTCGAATCGATCGAGTTTCGGGCAGAACTGCAGACGAAAATCTCTTTCGAAATGTGAGAACGAACTCCAGTTCTTTTCGGCACTATCATACCACAACGCTACACTCACTTCCGTAAAAACTGTAGACAAAGCCGGCAACATCCAGTCGTCGTCTGCCAACGTGTAGTAATTTTGACAATTTTTTAGCCTTTTCAAGAATTGTTCTGCTTTCAAGCTCATCTCACCCGTGAAGGTTACTTTCCACAGATGCAACGCGTTCACCGCATCGGCCAGTTGTCCGTTTATATACTTCCGCGACTCTATCCCCGATTTCTTTTCCTTCTTCGATGTTTTAGTTGCCTTTACTTTCTCAACTACCCTGCTCGACTCATAATCATCCGAAACCGAGGAATCCGCAAACGACCCATTCAAAGACTTATCTTTCTTTTTACTATCCTGCTCTTTATTAAATTTAGGGTTTGATTTTATTGTAACATTTTTCTCGTCGGCCTCCTCCTTGTCCGAAAGATTTAACTCTCATTAACTGCTTTTCCTTTACTTTTATTATCCGATTTACCATTCACACTTTTCTCATTCGTTTCGATATCTTTCACACTCTGATTTTTCCTATTCGAGTTCTTTACTTTTTTAGTTTGAGGAACGCTTTCATTCATCTTTATATTTCCAACCTTCAACGCATTCTTTCTCACGCTCTCCGCTATTGAACGCTGAAATGCATTGCCTTACTCGTTTTTTGCTTTCTTACTTTTAGGCGTACTCGAATTAAGCGGACCAGTTGCATTAAATTCAGATTTTTCATGCAATGATGCACCATGTGCATTGTTCTCATTATGATGCAACTGATCGTCATGAGGAATCTCAGAGATATTCGGTACCGGTGGGGGATCGTACAAGAAACGCGGCATGAGCATGCTTAGCGCATGCTGCAAGATCGTTCGCTCGCGTTTTGGTGGCGGCACCGTAGTATTCGCACCCGCTCGCGGCGGCGCCGGTGTACTCTAGAAAGGGCCCCCCTTAGCTGGATGATGTATAGTAGCCGCGGTGTGTACAATTATCGGTGGTTGAGAACGACGAGAATCATCGCCGTCGCCGGCTGCGCCGTCTTGCGCGCGAACTCGCGCCCGCGACGTATTTGCAGCCATGCTTGGCGCCTCATCATTACTCGCCACAGCATTCATCAGGCTCATCTCGACTTGTTATTATCTATATATATATATTGTTATTATAATAATGTTAAAATTGCCTAAGAGTGAATCGTTATCGGAGATTAGCCATTCGAAAGAGCATATTCGGAAGCTCTCTCACCTAAATTTTCAGACCCCTCGGTGGCAATAGAGTGCCACAATCGTAAAAAACGTGTTTTTTTTTTGAAAATAATTTGTCCTGCTTTACTGTTTGCTCCAAAATTCTGAAAAAATTCATGGATATCAGTTTTTTTGCTACAAAATAGCCTGATTTTTTTCAGATTTTTGGATGAAAATCGGAGTCAGAAAAAATTATTGAAATTTTCAATGATTTTTTAGGCTATGAAGGTCATATTTGGCTAACATCTA
>JAWWMK010037188.1:0-12511 GCA_035047105.1 Galeopsomyia nigrocyanea
ATATACGGTCCCAGTGGACCTTATCGAAAATAAATCTGGTTAAATCAAATCTCTCTCTCTCTCTCTCTCTCTCTCTCACTTACCTTTGCTGCTATGTATGGAAAATGCTACATGTATGGAAAAAACGTTAGTGGTACAAAATAGAATAATATAAAATTGAAAAATATATTCATATTTTTGGCAAGAGGGAGAGAGACATAACGAGTTATCTAACACTCGTTATAAAGCACGATGGGAAAAATACAAAATGACCCCTCGCTAGAATTTTGAGGTCAATTAGAACAAAAAATACAGAGATTACAATTGAAAAATAATTTTTAAAAATTGTAACGGGGGGGGGGGGATTAATGTAAGGTACCTCTACCGAAATGCGCCATCTATCCAAATGCGCCACTTGCTCCTATTTCGAATTTAGGCGGGCTACAGCTCCGCAGCACTGTGACGTTATGTTGGTACTGTTGAATAATGAAGGTGTAAATGGTTGGCATCACTCCGGAATACCAATTCGGTCTTTTAACCGACGTTTTGTGTAGCGATCAACCGAACACTTCAATCTTCTTAATTTTTTTTGAGTAAGTATACGTCATTTTGAGTATTTTAATAAATATTCTATATACCATTCGATTAGTCTTCTTTTAAGCTTTCAAAAACACTTGTCAGAATTTCGGATAGTGCTTAAATAAGGCGAATGCCGCCGTGATTACTATTATTACTCTATTCTACCCAATTGCGCCACTTTCAAAAATCCTATATAAACGATGGGTCAAAATTTCAATTTCATATTTCTAAATACAGTTTTGCATTTCTTTGTTCAAATAAAGAAACGCAAATGTAAAAGAATTCGAAAAAAATTCATTTCGACCAATTATTAACGTATAATGGCCAATTTCTAGTTTATTTGGCGCTATTGGGTATATTAACTTTTTCACACCAAAAGTAAGTAGCTTGATTCAAAGTGTAATAACTCTGGTTAAACTCCACCAAATTAATCGTACGGGGCATCATTTTAAAGGGTAAACGGCCAGCTTTCGAACGAGACCACGTACGTTGAAAAATTCGCTCGCAATAGAAAGTTGTGGCGATTTGAAATCTTAGTGGAGTAATTGGGTGGACGTAACTTATTTTCCCGTCGATATCTGAATACGTTGCGAGGCTAATCGCCGCCTCGTTGATGTTGAATCTCGTTGCAAGAAGCTGAAAACGCGAAAATTCATACAACGACGAAATGCGAGAAAGGGTTATTTTGCAATGTTCACAAGCACTCACAATGTTTACTTCACTGACTTTCGTATATTTTCAGAACTCATAACGTACAAACATATTGAAATCATGAGATGAATAGCCGAGAGTCTTTGAAATTCGATGTGATAAAAACAATGAATGGAGAGAGAAAGAGACAAGTTCGTTATGCGCACGAAACGCACGCAATTCCGTCGCACACAAACCACTTACTCACACATGTACGTGGGGTTGCGTTGATCAGAAGCGACTCAGGGTACGACGACGATGGTGACGGCGTCGATGGTAGCCCTCTTCGCCTTAGCAGGTGTTTAGGCGGGAAAGCCTTTGTGTCTTAGCCTTGGTTTGGCGCTCGCACTGTTGGTCGTGCGGCCTCGTCGTGGCTCTCTGGCCAATCTGAGCATCCTGTGGTAGTTCGGTACTCCGCACCTTGGCGATGACGTTGCTGGATGCACCCGATACACACTCACATACAGGCACTCATGGCTTTCCTCGCGTAATGTGCCGAGAAAACTTTCACGACTTGGCCGAATGCGTGCGTCTCGGTCGTCGACTAGCCGAAATCCAACTGACTCTTCCGTAGTCTAATTGCCCATCTCCTTCGTACTCACGCGTACTATCTCTCTCGCACCTACACGGTTATTGTCTTTCTCTAAAGCGTCGCATTCTCGCATCTTGATTCATCCATACAAACGTCTTGTTCTAAATCGCTACGGTTGAACGTAATTAATCCATTTAATTTCGTCGTCCGTTACGAAATTAATAAAAAAAGTCACGTGTGTGTGGTGGGTGGTTTTGGCTTGGTTATGTTTAATGAATGATCGTTAGTAATTGATTATATAATAAAAGATAAATTGAGCCAAAACTATTAATCAACACCGCATGGGGTTCAGAAGGAATCTCGAGTTACTTGCTTTGTATGGCTGTAGAAATAATTAAATAAATATAATGTGCTTAATTAAATTTTACACTGAGAAATTTATTTAAGCGAACTGAAGAGTACAAGCTGAATATGTGCGTAATGTACCTTGTGTAATATGTGCGAGTGTTAATGATTTTGGGGAGGCAGTAATTCGTAGAACCTTGATGATAGCAGACTATAGGTTGCTCAGTAAAAATGATGAATTCGGAAATGCAGTAGCGCCTATTAATAAACCCTATGGCTTATATGCAGCTCAAAGCTTCCTTCTACTTTTCTTCTGTAGGCATGTCGTCAGAGAGTACAGAAGAGATTGAGTTGATGAAGTTGGATCCGTAAGCCTCTTGAAATACAAGGAGACTTTTTGTTTGGCTGATGACTAAAGTTTGACTGACTGTCGTGCTTGTGTAAGCTCAGACCTTATATACTCATTTTCCGTGCTTGCGATAAGTAGAGCGTTCGAAAATTCTTCTTTACGGTTTATGGGACAAGGTACAGTGCCTCATTTGAAATACATGACGGGCAATTCGTTTCCCCAGTCAGAATCGACTTTTTTTCCCAAAACCCCGTCTATCGGTTGGGCTTTTTCCCCGTCAGTTTGTAGGGCCTTTCTCCATTCATCGGTTGGGCCTTTTCTCCAAAACCCCATCTGTCGATTGTATCTTGTCGGTTGGACTTTTTCCCCGTCCATCGGTTGGGATTTTTCGACGACGACGTTTTTCTATTTACAGCTACTGCTGGGGGCGTTGTTGTGGCGAAATGGCATTTATGCTTTGTTTGGTCTACAGGTAGCATTGTTTTTAGGCCTTAATTTTGCTGCTTCTTCTTTTACAATATGAAGGTATGTTTATGTGTATGTGTATGTGTGAATGCTCAATGAGTGCTTTCTCGTCACGACATGACATGTTTATTAAATTTACATCTATTGTCGACCCAATTTCTTCAAATTATGGTTTACTCAAAATTTCTTACTTTGCATGGACTCATTGGCTACGGATTTGATCATGCAAGATTTTAAATAAACATACATTATGCCTCATATTTAAGTAATTATTACCCATACCGATAGAGCAGCCAGTCAATTTAAAAATCGTGGAAGGTGTTATGAATCAAACGAAATTTTAAGATAAAAATTCGAGCGGTGGATTAATTAGTAGGTTTTCTTTCCTACTTTCAGTATAACTATAGAAAAAGCACGGTGTGAAAAGTAGGATAGCATGGATCTTTGCAGAAAACTCCGAGTTCAATGTATAGAAAAAACAATTTTTTAACTTCAAAAATCAATTAGAAAAGAAAAACGAAAAATTGCTAGTACTCAACTATTTTAAAAGTTAGATTCCGTAAAGTACAATAACATAGTAAAATTTTAGAAAAAAAGATGTACTTTTTGAGATAATTGCGTTGGAAAAAAATCGACTTATTTTGGATTTTCGTCGATGTAATTTCGGCAAATAATGTAAATTCAAATCTGGTGACAGATTCAAAAACTAGGTGGAGTTCTCTAAATTTTAAATCCAGAATTGCCCCATAAAGTTAACAACTCGCAAAATTAGAGCACATTGAATTTTTTGATCGCTTTTACATTCTTAAAACATTTGGTTTCTTTACAATAATCGATAGGCTCTAGAACCGAAATAAATATTTGCAGGCAAAATCCCAAGATCTCTTTAAATATAGTCCAGAGTGCATTTTCATTATAAAAACGCTGGCAACTGCATTGGCGGAATGCTTCGAGCGATGTTAGTGACTGACGAAATTTTTTGAACATAATGGAAATTAACGTAATGCTGATAGAATTAATTTACTAGTAAACTAATTACATAACTGACGTGCTTTTTCAAATAGCACGAATAGTTTTTATTGGTAATAATCAATCTTATTTTTATTTGATTGTAGAAATTGACTGCACTTTACATTAGACGTCACATATGAATTAGTGTTTATATTGCAATTCCAGTCAGCTGTTTCAACAGCTGATGTAGCCTTAAAACTGTTAATGATCGCGCTGTAAATAATGGAGTTTCGTAAAGCTGGACTTCAAGATTTTTTAGTGATAAATTTTGTCGCGAGATCTTTGATGCCTGTTCATCTTACCTTAGACTTTCGCCTTGTTAAAAAAAATACTTTCAGATAAATAGCGTCGCAATTTGTGTACAAATTTTCTTTTATTAAGGTGGGTTTCTAGTCAAACTGCTAATTTTTTTTTTGGACATAGGCTTTTGAAATGTACACATATTTCTTGTAAAAAACAACACTTTTAGGCCCGGGCTAGTTTTTTCCTATGATTTTAGCCCATTTTCTAACTATAATAAGCCTTTTTTGAACCTAAATCCAGAATGTTCCATGCGCATACTACTTTCATCAAAATCTTTGTTCGAGGGCTCATTCTTTTCATCAAGACTCATACAATACACCCTATTTATTAGAATCATGTATTGAACTACACCAAAAAATATCAAAAAGACCTTTAAAATCACCAATCTACCTAGAACTTGAAATTTTCAGGAACGTCCGGAGGTAGCCGAGCGATTTTTGTCAAAACTAGAAAAGTATGCTAAGTTCTCCGATGAGGAAGTGCTCTCGGCTCTCGATACGGCGTTTAGCGATAAGGCGGACTTCTGGCTCGTGAATAACGAGGATGAGTGGGATACGTTTGAAGAGTTTAAAGCCAATTTCCGGCAACAGTACTGTCGCGAGATCGACCGCGACGATCTTTATGACGAGTTGCGGCCGGACGCAGGCCGAGGACGACCTTTTCCCGGATTATTTCGAAAAAAATTTCGGTATGCTTGATCGTTTTTGCTCCTCGACCCCGTAATTCATTGAGGGGAGTGTTGGCAGCTGGTGGTTCCGATCTAGTACTATGATCGAGTCATGCACGATGCCCATTGCGAGCCGTCAAGCGGATACTTTGGTCGAAAGAAAATCTACGATCGTGTGGCTCGCAAGTATTTCTGGCATGGAATGTGGTACGATATTCAGGAGTTTGTATATTCGTCAAAGATGCAAAGTCGAACGCCAGGCACCACAAGGTATGATGAGCAAGCGCGTGCTCGAACGGCCATGGGCGGTGATTGCCACAGACGTTATCGAACTTCCGCACAGCAAAAATCGCTTTAAATACCTGGTGGTGTTGTAAGACTTGTTCACGAAGTGGGTGGAGTTTAATCTGCTGACGGCCGCGACGGGCAAAGCATTGGCGCAAGCGCTCGAGGAGTTGATTTTGTTTCGCTGGGAGGTTCCGGAGCATCTAGTTAGCGATAACAGCAAGAATTTCGTTGGCGCGGACTTCAGCGACACACTGAAGTCCTGCGGAATCGAGCATGTGTTGACGCCGCCCTACCATCAACAGGCGGAATTTTCCGAGTGCGCGATTCAGACACTGAAGACGCTCATCTCGATCTTTGTGGATCATGATCACAGAAATTGGGAGAAGCACCTTCACGAGTTGCGGCATGCGATGAATACTGCGACGCAGGTGAGCATGAAAGTCTCACCGGCGTTTCTGAATTACAACCAGCTAAGAGCTTGCGCCGCGAGGTCGAAAAGCGAGGCACGGTCGTGCGTATCTCCCCCGAGGATTGGACGAATGGGATGAGGCGGTTGAGTGGGTCGCGCGATCTTGTCGTGTGTCATATCGAGCAGGCGCGAGAGAAACAAAAGAAGCACTATGACAGAAAGCATAGGACAGCGATGTTTCAGGTCGGCGATTTAGTTTGGCGGCGGTCGCATACGTTGTCGAACGCAGCTCAAGGCAATAACGCCAAACTTAACCCCTCGTACATTAGTCCGTATCAAATACTGGATGTTCTTTCACCCGAAATATGTATTTTGATGACCGATAATAGAAAGCAGGTCTATCATGTGCGTGTGAAGGAGTTGAAAAAGTATTATCCCCCGCGTGCCGTGCGATCGAGGAAATGACACATGACTGTTTAAATTGTTTTTTGTACTAACATTGACTTTCTTTTCGTTTTCAAAATTTTTTTTTGTTTTATTATTTTTTTTCAGTTCTTTTATTTACGTGAAGGGCAATTAATACGTGGGGCTCACATTTATAAAAAACATTTAATGAACGTTTGAATTTCATACAGGTCGTCGCTGAAGAACAAAAATGACACTGGATGAGGAGATGGCGCAGTTGCGCCCTTTACTGGACGGATTCAGTGATGAAGACGAGACCCCGGTCACTCCGGTCGGCAGCAGAGGAGCGACGAAGTGGGAACTTCGGGCTCAGTGTCGGGGGGAATTGCTGTCAGTTCAGAGAGTATAGTCGCCCGATGTCTGACGCCAGCGGTTCACTGGGCGGCGCTGCAGAAAATCCTGCAGGCACCCCTTCAACTGAGCCCGTGAACTTTGGTGTTCCCATGGATGTCGCCTTGGTTGTCAAAATCCCCAGCATCGCCAACATATCTCTGCTTTCCCCAGTATACGAGCCCATGGACTTTGATTCCAACTAAGCCCAGCAGGAGCTCGAGGCGGTGCTGGGTACCGACAGAAGAGCCATGGTCAAGACCGAAAAAGAGGCCCTGCGGGCGAAGTTGCTGCCTGAGGAGAGTGAGGCGCGGTCGGAGCGAGCAGACTGGAACAACCATCTGAACACCGGTCCTGCTCGCCAGTCCGCGGCCCTCACAGCAGCGGTGTGAAACCAGGAAGCAAGGAGCAAGAAGGACAGGAAGAAGGTGGAGGAACTGTTTGGAGCCGAGCCCGCCAAGCTCCCGACAGTAGCGAAGAGTCGCGGAGGTCTGCGCTTCACCAGGAGGCCTGAGGGCCCACCAGCACCTCCCTCGACGCTTTCCTGGGAGCCAGCTCCCTCGACGAGCAGGAAACCGCCAACGCCACCGCCGCTCGCCGTACAGTTCCTGCCCACGCTGAAGGAAAAAGAACCCTTCAGCTGACCGGTGCCGTAGACTGCGCCGAATCCTCGGGGTTTGTTTCTCACGAAGGGGCTGGCACAGGAGGTCAGCAAGCCGAAGAATAAGAAGAAGAAAGGAGGGAAGTTGCCCAATTTCCACGACGATGTGGAGTTCCAGCACGTCGACAGCGGAGCCAGCTCTCGAGAAATCTCGCGAGCCAGTAGCGGTTCTTCCACCAGTCGCGGCCGGAGCTCCAACGATACGAGGGATGCACAGTGTTTTAAAACGAAGTCGTTTCGATAAAAAATCTGGCTTCACGTGAATTTTTGAGATAATCGAACCGGATAAAATGCAAAATATTCTTGAAGTAATTTGGAAACAGATAGGATACCGATAATTTGTTGAAAAATACATCGCACAATGTTCTTGAGGACTCAAAGTGGGCAGTTTTTAAAAAATTAATGAATAAGATGCTACAAAAAAAATCTAGTCCGATTCCGAGGGAGTTTGATATCATTTCCAACGTTTCTTTGAATCGCTGATCACGAAAATGAGGTCAGAATCTCAAAATTCGTCCACCCGCATGAACTGCATCACCCGCAAGACCCGAAATTTTCAAAAAATCCATAATACTTCGAAGATACATATTGTTTTTATGGTTTTTTGGCTCGCTGATCACGAAAATGAGGTCAGATTTACAAAATTCGTTCACCCACATGACCTGCATAGCCCGTACGATCCAAAATTTTAAAAATATTCCTAACACATTGAAGATACATATTAATTTTATAGTTTTATGGGTCGCTGATTATGAAAATGTTATGTAATTTTTTTTTGAAGAACAAAGAACATTTAAGATGCAGAATATTTATAGATTGTATGTATTTATATCCCATTATTTTATATGGGACATGAATCCGAGGTCACAATCTAATATTGGCAATTAATATGATTTTTTTCAGTAATAGTAGCCAATCATTATCAAAAATTTCACTCACATTCTCAAATCATTTAAATGTTAACTTTTTCTACAATATACGACATCTATTTTCCTTCGCTTTCTTCGTTTAACTCATTTACTAACAAATTCATCATGGTTGGAAACATTTTCATAGACTTTTTCTGTCTCAGATTCTTTTTAATTACAAAAACCATGTTAGATGAGAGTATCAACCGATGGAATAGATCTGTGTTTGTAACTAGCCTAGAGCACAGTCAAGTTACTTCATTTTTCTTTTTATTAACTAGGCTCTTAAAAATATTAAACTTGAATTTTTCCTCAAATAATCATTTCTGTATTTCTTTATATCTTTATTTCGACATTTCTGCGCTTCTTCTGAAAATAAGCTTATCGTAATATCAAACTGTTTGATTATCAAGTGTCCATGTATTAAAATTACCTGACACGCGGTTGGCATCTAAAACAAACCATATGTTTTAACATATATTCTAGCTGTTTCCAAACAATAGTTTTTAAACATATCTACGTTAATACGTCTACCGCATAAAATTACAGCTAAAATCGTTTGAAATCGTTCCAGCAATGAAAGATCAAATCCTGAAATGAAATGAGAATATTAATACAACATGTACAATGACAGTTTTACCGTAAGTTCTTCAAGCGGATATATATTTTTTAAAGTGCTGGCATTTAAGATTTCATCGATAAAATATACCTATTCAACCTGTCATGATACTGACGATTCCAATATTGTCGAAAAATTTTAGGGCCGTGTTACCGTCAGTGCTACTACCTTGATTTTGTTTCGGACAATCGACAAGGATAGCAAGTTGTATTCTTAATTCGTTTATGATGTAGTTTTTTCTTTTTTTGAAATTTTCCTGGTCAGCTACATTTCTTTTCAAAACCTATTGTGGAGGGGAGGTGGGGCAAAATGGCACTCGGGGCGAAACGGACCCCTTGGGGTTCTTGTATGAAGGACAATGCTAAAAGATCTGGATTTCTAGTATATTTACAAGGATACTACACCAACCATTATGCGCTACCCAGCGATTTGTTAAACATTATTCCATTATCTTTAGAGAGCTTTGAATTTTTTAATACATTTTTCGTTATGCACCTGCTAAATTTTATGCAGCAAGGAATGATAGTTCTTAATTTGCTGTTGTTTCCGGAAAATTATTTTCTTATCAGTCGACTTTTCAGCTTTCAAATTCCGTTTTCAAAAATTATTTTCGTCAACACCAAGATGTTAGAGTCGCGATTTAACGAAAAAATTCACTCGGGGCATAATGGCTCCCTCATGGAAGATGTCTTGAAAAGAAAATCGGAATAAATTGATGATTTTTTTCATGAAAAAAAAAACGGCTATATTCAAATGGCCGTGGATCGCGTTATATTCAACGAAATAAACGTGCGACCAACCAAATTAAAGCTCTTATCAAAAAAAAATAATTGTCACAAACTAGGTATAAAAATATTGAACATCGACGAAACTACAGATCTTTAAATGTAAGGGCCATTTTGCCCCGACATTTTTCAGAGTTCCGAAATTTAGCATTTTGGTAAAATCGATTTTTATAGAAGAAAACAGGTAAGAAAAGAATAAAAACCGGTAGGTCTTTGTAGTGCTTACTTTAACGGATGTGAATATGTCATGCAGAAGTTGATTGACCGTTTTATTAAGATTTTAATCGAGTTTAAACTTAGGGGTGCCGTCTTGCCCCACCCTCCTGTACATACGTTATTTTACAAAAATTATCAAAATGGAATACATTGTAAATAATTAGAAAAGCTGCTTACTGCATATTTCTGCACTCCAAGTCTATAGGAGACGTGTAATGTAAATTCAAGGATACGAATCTGCGTGTAAAATTGGAAAGCTATATTTCAATGCATCTTGATCAATGGATTGTTTAAGAAGGTAATCGATGTCATTTAAATTGCTGATAGTAATGCGACATAGATAACAGCGTTGGCTTAAGGAATCCGTTAACGCAGCGCAAATCTGATAGCACAATTATGTTCATTATATTATCAGCCAATCGTCAATTTTATAAGGGCTCATTTTAGTCTATAAAATTTGAAGCGAGACAAGAAGTTTATATCGTTACCTTGCCATCGATCATCGTTGGTCGAAAATCAAATTGAATTTGGTTTAAATTAATCTAAACGCTTCTGATTTTAGATAGTTGGTTTTATATGTCTCGTTCTTCTTTCAAACATACCTCTTTTGTCTCTTTAACGAATTGGATCCAAATTGGACTGTAATATCGAGTAGATGAAGTTTGTGGATTGGTCCATAATACTTCTTTACTAATTTCACTAAAAAGTTACAAGGGAACAAGAGATGAACAAAAAATATGCTCCTCAGTTTTGATTTCATTGCCATTCCATTTTTGTTTATATGATGCAATAGATGTCTCGTCGAATCCATATTTTCCTTTCAATATCAAAGAACTGTTCTCTGGAATATTAGTGAAAACAGAAAGTAATCTTCTAGGAATATTTTCTGGTAGACATTTTAAATAAATTTCGCATGAAATCTCAGTAGTTATTATACCACTTGGTCTCAAATCTTCTTTAGCTTGCTTTACCTATAAAAAATACGTACCCTTTACACATATATGCGTGCGTGTGTACGCGCGCGAATTTGTGTGTGTGTTTGTGTGTGTGTTCGCGTGCGTGCGTGCGTGTGTGCGTGTGTGCTTACTCTGTTATATGCTATCGATATAAATTATGATGAAGTTAGAACCCTGCTTTTCGGCATTTGTTGTAAACATCCACGCTTAAACCAGTGTCTAGAATGTAAAACAGTGCCTCTTCTTACGTCATCTCTGTAGGTTCTTCTAATTTAATTTTTTTAAGGATGGGACTACATTGTTCATTTACGATTACGTTTAACATTTTTGATTTGGATTTTTCATTTTCAAATTTCAGGCTTTCTACGAGTGATTTACTGATAATATCATTCTCATAATTGTTTCTCAAATTGTCCTTAGTTTACTGCGGTCAGAAGCTTCATTATATGATAAGCTTGGACGTCCTCTCTTTCGTTCTGGGATAATGGAAAATTATTTATAAATGAATATTTTAAAGTAGGCACAATTTATAAACAATATTTAATCTCCTGAAATGGAATATTGAACTCATTTCAAAAATGAAGAAATCATTGAAGCAAAACATCTAATTATTAAAGGGATTAATTTGATGCTCATGGTGCACCATACTTATGTTGATACGTATATACAAAACAATTTAAATTGGTTTTAATAATTTCAAAGAAAAGAGCAAGGGGTGTGTATTGAATTTGTATTCATAATTTTATTTTTTCGAGATTATCATTCAACGTTTTCCGTAACGCAATATTAACAAAAATATTTTAAGCCACGAATTTTAACAGAATAAAAAACGATTGAATTCTAATTGGATATATTGTTGCTAGATTATTAACACGCAAGATAACCCTTTTCTACTAAGTTGTCTGTGATGTTCTACAAGCAAAAGCATACTCTGTGAAGGATCAAATTAATTTATTAATAATCGCGTTTGTTGATAATCAGTGTGTCAAGTCGTATGTGAATTGCTTTTTTGATGTAAACATAAAATAGTTTATATCGCGCATCGTACATATCTACTTAGAACGCGTTAAAATTAGAAAAATAGATTTTTTTACTTTTGTGTTACTGATTGTAGCTTACAAGTGGGTTAGAAAATTATGGTCACTCTAATATATATAAACCAGTCTATTTACCATTGGTCAAATTTTGATAATTATCAAGTCATTCGAAATAAAATCCATTAATTTGTCGACTAGCTAATTCAATTCCATTAAAAATATTTCTATTCTTTTTTTTTAAATAACTGAAGACTTGTTGCATAACTGAATTGAAAATTGTGCATAACGAAATTGAAAATTGTGATAATTTTATTTAGACAAAAACATTATTAAAGTTTGCTCAAACTGCTTAAATGAATAAGCAGAACTTACGCGATCATAATTACAGTAGCTAAAATATCTCCAATTTTGTTTTTGTTTCAACAACACATAGCCAAAAAAATTCATTTTAAAGTTAGGAAACATAAAAAATCGGTTTTTGCGATCCATCGTAATTTATTTTTGAAAATTGATTCTTGCGATCCGTGTATATTAAGATATAAATGAAAATGTTGTCCTGGAAAGTCAAGATACGGACTCATAATTCGATAGAAACTCAAAAACGTTTTAAATTGACTGTTAAATGTAGGCTTCGTTTAAGCCTTTGCATGTGTGTATGTGTAAATATAAGCGCATGCGCGTACCAAGAGAGAGGCACCGTTGCGTGTCGGCCTGCGTGCCGCTTTTTATTCGATGACTGGACGCCGAGCTGAGCTGAGCTCTTTTAGATGATTAATAAAGTTTCCTTTTACACCTAGTGCCTTGCATTTTACTTTCCTCCTCTGCCAATATTCCATCAGATCATGGAGCCCAGGCCACGCTACTCACCGCGCAAGGAGGATGTGTAAAAGGTATTTAGTAAAATTGAAAACTAGATG
>JAWWMK010037199.1:0-12510 GCA_035047105.1 Galeopsomyia nigrocyanea
GGAACTCACTTAAATAATATGCAGAGTCGCACAAAATGCAGACTACTGTTTTGCAAACTTTATTATCTTTATTACTATAGTACACAGTCTCTGGAGGACCTGCACTAGCCTCGGCCATCTTGACCGATAATATTATTTTGTATATTATTTTTTTCAGGGTTATTTAATATTTAAATCTGTACAGAAGTCCTAGTAAACCCGAAGAGAAATATGTTATATTTTTTTCAGGACGTTCTCATAAAAATGAAGGTGAACAAATTGAAGATGCAACTAGATCAACGGCTGACGATCATAGACCACAGATCACAGAGCATAGTCCATCTTCCACCAGCTGAAAAGTAGCCGAATAGGAATCGATGAGTTCAGTCAAGTCTGTTAGGCTTGAACTAGGAATATTAAGCGATTTCCATAAGCAAGGGAGAATAAAGCGACATCGCTTTACTGTCGGAGAAATTTGAAGCGGAATACGTCCTGCCAATTGTGAGCGAAAGCTCGACCAGCGACAATGAGGCGAGGGACGCCAAAAAAATGTAGCCCCTTCACGACAAGCGTTGTGAAAGATATGTAAAAAAACGCTGCCAACTGCATTGGCGGAATGCTTCCTTGAAGATTTAGAAGAAGAAGAGCCTTCTTTTAAAATAATTTTTAGTGTCTTTGATAATATCTTCGAATTGAAAATAAAATTTTTCTATATAATAGAAATGAATATGGTGATAGAATTTATTAAATACAGGGAATTAATTACATTACCAACGTGCTGTTTTTAAGAGTATGAAAAATTTAGATATGCCAAAGCAATTCTTTTAATTTTATAGATTGGTTGGACTTCATATGCATGAATGCGATATATAAAATTGTTAATTAATGTTTATGTGACTATTTCAGTCAGCTGTTTCAGCAGCTGACCTAACCATACAATTGTTAACGATCGCGCTGTAAACAATGAATGAGTCTCATACTCTCATGTGGTTGCACTTCGATATTTTCCAGTGGCATTTCCGACGCGCGATGTTTGATGACCGTTCGTGTTACCCGAGTAGTACCTTCGACATTCACAAAAATTACTTTCAGATAAGTTATAGCGTCATAATTTGTTTACAGATCTTTTTTCATTAAAACCTCGTATAATCTCCTAATACATGTAACTGTGGTGACTAGCTACGATCATTTTTCACTCTTTATGCTAATCAATATTTATATGAGAATCTTACAAAACAAACGGAATTTATTTACATATTAGGCTATAATTCGTATATAAACTAATAACTAATGAGTTAAGTAAACGTGCAGATGCTTCGTGATTTAATCTGTACTGTGCAGGGCCTTTCGTTTGATGATTCTCGGAAGTGGCGTTCTACGATATGGAACTTGCAGTGCGATATCGTAGTTATCATAGACGAAGCTACCAATCCGTGGGTACAAAGAAAGATGAATGCCTAGAGCGATCCTTAACGGCTGCGAATTGGATTAAATCTGTGAACGGTTGATAACGCTGCTCTACCAAAAGAATTTTCAGATCAGACTACAAGTTCAGTTTTTCTATCAACATTTCAAAATAATAATGAGATTCGAAGAAAAGGAAGATATTTAATTAAATACCGTATTCTATCATTTGCAGATAATTTCCTGATTCCGTGGGAAGCAGCATGTTGACAAGATTCGTGAATCCTTTCACTCTCGATTCACGCACATATTGAATATTCAGACAACCACATCTCTTCTTCCCCGTTAAAGATTCAGAATAATAACAACCTTCATACACACGGAATTTGAATAATATAACTTCAAAATCATGAAAATGCTGAAGGTACACGACATACAAAACAAAAAGTTCGAAAATAGAAAAATCGACTTCTTGAAAAAAAAATTCTTTACTGTACAGTAACTTCTACTACAACTACGAAAACGAAAATCCACACTTGTATTGAACAAGTAATAATACACATGAAGTGTAAATTAAATATCTTGAAAATTGTATTCAACGTACAAAACAAAGAGATTTTTTCGCTTATTAAATAAAAACGATTTATTACTACATGGTAACTCTTACAGTAACGAAAATTAAAGCCACTATATTTGTACGGAAACAAACGTGTACACTAAATTTGAAAAAGATATCTTGAAAATTGTAAAAATGCCAAGGGTAATCACTTTCACAAAAAATGACAAAAAAATCAAAATTTAGAGCTTAAGTAAAAAAAAATAATTGTGGCTTCGTTATATTTGTCACAGTAACGGCACTAAAAAGCCACTATGTTCATACGGAAATAGACATGTACACAAAGTTTGAAAAAGATATCTTGAAAATTGTGAAAATTCCAAGGGTAATCATTTTCACAAAAAAATCGAAATTTAGAGCTTAAGTAAAAAAAAATAATCGTAGCTTTGATATGTTGCCCGCAGTAACTGTAATAAAAAGCCACTATGTTCATACGGAAAAAAACGTGTACACAAAGTTTGAAAAAGATATCTTGAAAATTGTAAAAATGCCAAGCGTAATCACTTTTACAAAAAAAAAGAAAATATATACAGGGTAAACAGACACCACGAAAAATCGATTTTGAAAGCTTCTCATCAATTCAAATAAAAATTTAAACCAGAATAGATGTTGAAACTAGATGCAAAACATTTAGATCTTGCAATTAAAATAGAAATTGATCTTCTAGACCAAAAATTTAAAAAAAATACAGTCAAAAACAAGTTTTTTTTCGAAAATCGCCGTTTCAAGGCTTCCTTCAAGGAAGCAAAAACACCGAGATGCGGAGAGTCCACGGGCACACTTGTAAAAGAGTCTGTAATATAAATAATCAATTATATGTCGTTGTATCATACCTGAGATATTCATCTAACATAAAGCTATCCATTCCATTATAGATGGCTACTCTAACGCATTGGCAAAGGCTATTGAAAAGATGGAGCAGTTAGGACCCGGACCAACTGCGAGAGGTGCTCGAAGGCATACGAGTCACCATCAACATAATGATGGCGTAGAAAGCTCATTTCCTCTGTTAAAGTCGCCGAGGTTCGTCTCTGCGGATCCCGTAAGTCGGAACTCTCGATCCGAACAATTAGGCTGACCCGAAGGGTTACAAGTCTTCAGCCCTGCGGTGATTTCGGCACATAAAAATCACATGGATTCCGCGCTTTCAAGGAACATTGCTACTTAGAGTGTCACAACATTGGCCTCTTGTGGGATGCGCAGTGTAAATTTTTAGGTTAACTCCACTCAAGAGCTCTTAAAATGCGAACTCAACGGATTATCTAACTGATGGATTACTTCTTTGACTGCCTCCGTAAATGAAACATCGGCGAGAAAAGTGAATATTTAGAAGTGGGTTTGACAAAATTGGATAACATTGATAGTTCATGGACCAATTGCAACACCGAGTCCACCAGGAACGATATTACTTTCAGAAATATCAAGAGACCCGTCAAGGCTGGAAAATTGGAGATCTCATGTTCAGCATTAGCTTGACTTTGGAGATGCCATCCTGGAAATCGAGCAGGACTCACCCTAACTAGAATCTCCGGCCATCGTGAACGCATGAGACATTCGCGTTTCAACATTGGCGACCAACTCTCAGCAGAGCCAAAATTCATCCACCTATTCACCGATGGAGTGAATATCACCATCGTCGTCAAGTCAACTAGAGGTCGTGGAGAGGCCATTGACACGCAGACCGGCCAAACATATACTGCCGTGGAAAGATACGCAGTCCATATATTTGTTCTATGACGACTACAACAGGATCTGTGGGAACCATAACCCTCCTCTTAGACCGAGGACCTCGTCTGGAACGATCTTGGTCAGCATGGAAGAAGTGCTACATTTGTCGAGAATCCAGAGTTGTCCCGCCATAAAGGCAACCGATTTTGGATAGAAGTGAAAACCAGCCATGAATTGCATAGGAAAGTCAAAATTTCTTTGCATTGTATCGGCACAAGATCGCTGAACATAAATCAGCTGTGAGAATTGCTCTAGCATCCACCACTTGTTTTCAAATTTCAACAAATTCCAAAAGAGAATTGTTTTACTCTTTGCATGGGCCCCTCTTATCAGTATGCCACATCCACTATGCATTTTATCGCGATTTCTTTGAAATGGACCTTTCAGGGAGAATTCAGAAAGATTTAGGCACATTGGTATATACTTAAGCAATCTATCCAGCTGAAATATGGAGCATGTTAGGACGATTTTGATGACATTCATTTTAATCATCCATTCTGTGACATTATGTGTAAGAGGCGATAGATTCATAGGGGAACATTTTTTCACAACTTGCTTGGGAAAGATCTTTTAAGAAAAATTTAGTAAGATGTAGACATATTCCTATATACTTTAAAAATTAATCTGGCCGAGATATACGGCGTGATATCCATATTTCACATATTCTCATTCTGCGAAAGCATGTTTTAGCGGCGATAGATTTAAGGAAAAATATTTTTTCACAATTTGCTGAAATGTATCGTTTGAGGAGACTTCAGAGAGATATTAACGTGTTCATAGATATACTTTGCAATCAATTCAGCTAGAATATGCGGTGGTATGGACAGAATTGTAATATTTTCATTCTATGAAACCATGTCTAAGTGGTTATAGATTTGTTGGAAAATATTTTCTCGCAAGTTCTTCGGAAAGGATCTTTCAGGAAGAGTTCAGAGGGATGTAGAAATACTTTGATATACTTTTGAAATTTTCGAGAAAAATGTTTCAGTGTAGGGGGTGACCACGGACGTAACTTTCTTAGGAGTACGACAGTTAGTTCTGTTGTTTAGGCTTGTAAAGTTTAATTTAATAAATTGTCGCATAAAAATTTCTTTTTTCAGATAGAGTAGTATTGGACATTGCAGAATCAATTTACAAAGAATGAGAAGTATGAATATCAGGTAAAAGTGATAATATATTGCTAGTTCAAATAAAAATTACACTGGCAACAAATAGCAATTTAAATACTTCATTGACGAGCCGAAAAAGTATTTTGTATTTATTCTGCTTAAACCAAACTGCTTGACTGAATCTCACGAGCAGAACAAAGATTTAATTCGCCGTTGAGGCGATGTATCGTCATTCAACCATGAATAAACACGCGTCCTTCTTTCTCCTTCAGAAATAAATAACCTGTAATAAGCAGAGATGTTTTTCGAATTTTATTAGAAAATAAAATTTCATAGTTATCGGAAAACTGGTTGAAAAACATGAAAAAATAGCTCGTTTGTAAAACGACTCACTTAATACAGAGAACAGATCCTCACGAAAAAATGAGACCTCCCAAAATGATTTTCGTTCACTCCAACGCTTAGAAAAGGGTGGCAAACTAAGGTTTCTCAATAAATAAGGTGCTACGCTTAAGGCTTTCTGGGGCCCCTAGTTGAAATTTCGACACGTATGGCACATAAAATTAATACTTTTACTGAGCACTTTAAGGTAGCTTTCTAGTGAAATTTCTATTATTTTTTTATTTTTCAACTTAGATTTTTGAAATTTTTTGCATATATTCTACTTAAAAAAACAAAATTGTTGATGCCCCTGTCACGTGTGGCTACTCCACGGACCTAAGTTCATTCACACCTCTGCTGGGTGTGCTACGTATTGCACCGGCTTGCGCCTCACCGTCGTGCCACTGACCTCTCACATCACAACGGCACCCAACCGCCTGGAAGAGTCTTGATCCTTTGACGCGATTGCACGTGCCCCCTACCACTACACGCGCACTGCTTACGACGGCATTCAAGGCTTTATAACGCACCCTCGAGCGCCGCTCGCTCTCACTCGACTTCCGTACGAACACCAGTACACACGACTCTTTCCATCCGAGTCTACTAGCCAGAGGCTAAACGGGATACGCGATCTCTCTCTCTCTCTCTCCAAGTATATCCAAGTCTAAGTAATATACCAGACATCTAACCTATCCCACCGTCTACTTATTTCTCACATACCCTTCACGCCAACATCGCCCAGTCTCGGCTAGACGATAGGCTGGAATCCAAAGAACCCTCAACAGCGTGTGATCCAGCCGTCACGGAGAAGTCACCACACGTGACATTTCTGGTGTCAGAAGTGGGATTCTGAAGAAAAAAAGGATTTTTTTCTTTATTTTATTATCGGAGAGAACGGCAAATCACGTCGCGCTCAAATCGCCCGTGCCATCTTGAAGAGACAGGAAGGAAGGACAGGAAGGATGTCTATCGTTGTACGAGTACTCACAATCCTGGTACTGCAACGGTAAGTACCTTTAAAATTATCCCTTATAAGTCCTTCCGTGGCAAACATGCGCCCGTTTGGAATATAAGTGAGGCCAACATGACGTCATAGGATATCGTCTTACGTATCAGATAATCGGCACTTAAAAGTAATTCACAAAGCTTGTCTACAAACCGTGAGGCTTCAGATTTCAAGTAGCGGTATTGTATTTCAAGCAGCTGCATTCTTGTCGATTGTCTTACTCATAAAGCGTCAAATTTCATCAGAGCGCAATGACACCAACTCCGTCGAAAACGATGGAAGCTGAAAAAACGACCGACGGCATTAAATCCGCCGATAACGAGGTAGATAATACCATCAACCGTAATAACGGACCGGGTTTACCACCAGATAGGAACACGTCTGGACTAAATGCCATTCCAAGCATAGATTCAACTTACCCGGAACTCTTTACCGTCCAATGGGCCGTGCGATACCCGACCGAGCAGTCTATTACTGATGCGCTTAAATATTTAGCAATTTTTTAAGACGATCCTAAGTATCGGAACGACCATGAAACCCAAAAATGGGCTTTAGAATGTAAAAAGTATATGCTTAATTTACTAACGAATGTTAGAAATAATCTACCATTAGATCTTGAAAAATTACAATTGCGGGATTTTCGTACCGAGGGCGATCGCCCAAAGCAATTCCTCGTACCGACGAATTCTCCCGGAAAAACGTGGATGGGCGAGATGTTCGATAAGCAAAGAGAGCGCGATAGGAATCTTGCAATGGATTTTCGAAAACCCCAGGTGCCAATGAAACCTTTGGAGACGCGCGCAATCATGGTGGTGCGCGAAACGTGAGTGGTTTTGGTCGCGAGTTAAACGGAAAATCCGCTTTTCCGAATAATACAGGCTATCAGTCTCAGCATAGTCGATTTCCCTCACCGCGGCATACAGTAGGGCGATGTTGGCGTGAAGGGTGTGTGAGAAATAATTAGACGGTGGGATAGGTTAGATGGCTGGTTTATTACTTAGACTTGGATATACTTGGAGAGAGAGAGAGATCGCGTATCCCTTTTAGCCTCTGGCTAGTAGACTCAGATGGAAAGAGTCGTGTGTACTGGTATTCGTACGGAAGTAGAGTGAGAGCGAGCAGCGCTCGAGGATGCGTTATAAAGCCTCGGCGGAACAATAGATACCAAAGCGATAATGAGGGAAATTCGCGTGTCAATAATCGAAACGTACCGTCTTTCAACGGTTACAACAGATTACCTCCACCTCCCTGACCGCCAACTTAAGGGCCGTTCAACGATAGCAGGACAACTCAGGGCGATAGAATAGGTCCCTATTTGGTTCCCAACCAACAAGGCGACGAAGATAATTTTGATCCATGGGAGGAACAGGAGCTGTAAATGACACAGCATAACGCCCAAATGCTCGCATACAACACGAGTACACCTCGGAGTATTAATCGCACGCGTCAAATCGACAACCCTCCTCGCCACGCCCCTTGTGGGCAAAACTCAAATAACTTCAGCAATCGGGGAAATTTTGAAAGTAGAGAACAGCAAGGAAACCAATGGCCGATTTCACTACATCAGGCCTTACAAACGATTCCCTATTCGACGGTAACCCAGACATGCTGGGATTGTTCTGCCGCGCAATTTGTGACGTCGCGTAAGCATACGGTCCCACGAGCGAAAGAGTTATCATCAATTGCCTGGCATCGAAATTCCAAGGAAAAGCTGCAGAAGGCTTTGTACCTCGTTTGATGCATTATAACGCTATAGAACATCTTCTAGTAGACCCTTCTATGCAATATTCCATCGTAGGAGGCGCAGATAGAGTTCTAGCTAAATTAAAAGTGATAAGTCAGAAAACCGGCGAAAGTGCCGCAGACTACGGATTACGCGTCGAAATTCTTTACAACAGACTGTACAATATCTATCATTCCGATAGATCGATACAGGAATGGCAAAGAAATTCGTATAAGTACAACGTCGACGCGGAAGCACTAGAACAGTTTTTGCTAGGATTGAGCGGAAATTCACAACACCAAGTACGCTGGAAAAATCCGAGGTTGCTTCGCGAAGCCATAAACGAAGCGGTCAAGTTCGAGGATAAATCGAGCGCTCGACAGTTCGGAGAGCGTTATCGCGAAGATTCTCGAAACCCTCCACCATGGGCTACAGAACTGCTCATGCATCTATCAATGCAAAATACTCGCCCAGTACAGGATTCGCAATGTCTAAGTGCGTCACAGCTGTACTCAGGGTCATTTGACTCAGCAAGAGTGCGGGAAATGACCAGCAAAGGAATTTGCAACTATTGCCGCGCCAGCAGTCACCTTGAAGAGACCTGTCACAGGAAACGCTACGACACCAAAAGTTGTTTACATTGCGGAATCGCAGGTCATGAGTACCTGGAATGCTACGCTCTCGAGCGAGCCGTAAAAAGTGGAAAGGTCAGCATAAAAAACCTCAACAAGAAATCTGAGACTCCTGCGTCAGCAGAGGAGTAACATGCTGACACCGGAGCCACTCGTAGTAGTCAGCTAGAAGTCGAAGACCCTCGATCGCCAGCTGAGAATCGCAAACGCGAAGGCAATCGCAACAGCGACGACCATAGAGATTGACCAAAACATAGGGTCAATAGATACTACAACAATCGAAACGGCAACGATAGAAACTATGATAGAGGAAATGATAGATACCGTGAAAAGAGTAACGATAGGTATCGGGAAATGAGTAAAGATAGTTATCGCGATAAGAGTAGCGATAGATACAGTTATAACGACCGCGATAGAAGCAGCGATAGATATCATGACAAGAGTAACGATAGAGGCAGATACGATAATCGAAATAGAAGCAATGATAGATATCGAAATGATAATCGCAGCGGAAGTAATGATCGATATCGTGGCGATAACCGAAACAGAAACAACGATCGATACCAGGGCGACTATAGGAACAAGAGTAATGATAGATACAGGAATGATGATCGTGGCCGAAGCAAGGAAAGGTACGGGGATCGAGACAAAAGCAATGATCGCCACCAAAATCAAAGTTACGATCGGGATAGAGAAAATAGAAAACATAGGAGCCCCGATCGATTTAACAACCGAGATAGATCAAATGACAGCCGCTGCGATACCGTGAGGGGTGACCATAACATACGGCATCAGCGTTAACCCAGCGAAGAACGTCACGCAACTGGAAATAGCACCGGTACTTTAAACTTCCAGGAGGCTCGATGCCCAATCAAGATATCGGGCCAGTAAACAGTATAGATGAATCCAAGAAAATCATTCCACTGCCATACTATACCATCAACTTGGCAACAGTGGGACGAAGGTCACCAATCGTACAGTTGAAGAGTTTGAGTTTAGTTGACGGATTATGAAGCTTTTACGTCGACACTGGAGCCGAAATTTCTACGATCAAGATAAGCCGAGTTACACTCAATACGCCTATAGATAAACAACACGTAGTCAGTATTTCGGGCGTTACGCCCGGAGAAAGCTACACTCTGGGCAAAATTAAGACTGATTTGCATGGATTAGAATGTGTGCTGCATGTAGTGCCTGATGACTTTCCAATCTCAACAGATGATCTATTTGGATGGGATATTTTTACGGAATATGGTGGTCAAGTTAATGCCACCAAGAAACGTCTAGATTTTTCTCATCTTGTTATACCTTTCGCCTTAGAAGATAAGTGAGTCATACCGCCTCAGAGTAAGAAGGTCATTTATACTCGCGTTATGAATCCAGAGGTAGATGTCGGATTTGTTCCCCTCCAAGATTTAGGACCGGGACTATTATTTGGCAACTTCGTGACGGGCAACTACAATGGAAGAGCATATGCTGAATGCATCAACGTTACTGAGCCTATAACGATTAAGCCACCCAAAGTCACCCTAGAACCTTGCGAAACCGTGACCGAAGAAATTGAGGCCTATGACATTGATACTGATAATGTTGAAAAAATTATACTATACTTAAAACTACTGGCAGCGAAGCCAAGGACCGAGCAACTTTAATTTATGAGCAAATGGATCCCAAGACCCTTGAAGGGCACACCGAAGAAGAAACACAACACATAAAGGACTTTATCAAGGAACATCCGCGTCTGTTCGGACTACTCGGAGAATAACTCCAAGCTACACATTTAGTTACTCATAAGATAAAAACCATTACCGACGAACCGATACGTGTTAAGAGATATCGACACCCACCGGCTATAAAGGAGGAAATGCAGAGACAAATACAATCTCTTTTGGATCAAGACAGCGTAAAAGAATCCAATTCTCCATACAGCTCGCCTATGTGGATAGTTCCTAAGAAACCAGGCCCCGACGGAAAGAAACGTTGGCGCCTAGTCACCGATTTTCGACAAGTCAACGAAATAACTGTTGGTGATAGCTACCCAATACCGATGACAACCGACATTATAGACTCGATAGCTAGCGCCATATATATAACAGCAATAGATTTGCGCCAACGCTTTTATCAAATTTTCATGGACCCAAAGGATGCTCCGAAGACGGCATTCTCAGGATCATACGGCCATTATGAATATAACCGCATGAGCATGGGTTTACGCAATGCGCCTTATCCAGCGACTAATGGACCTCGTTCTCGCGGGTCTACAAGGCGTCGATCTGTATGTTTACCTCGACGATGTTGTTGTATTTGGATCAACACCCGAAGATCATGACGTAAAATTTCGCCATCTAATGAAAAGACTCGACGAAGCTAATTTAACTATCGAGTCAAACAAATGCCAATTTCTACAGCGCGAGGCTCATATACTTGGGCACATTGCCGGAAATGGCAACATTCGTATGGACCTTAAGAAGCTTGAAGCACTCCAAGAATACCCAGCACCGACAAACCAAAAGAAGATCAAGCAATTCTTAGAATTGGCAAATTATTATCGGCGATTTGTCAAAGATTATGCAAAGATCGCAAGACCTGTCTCCAAGCTCCTAAGTCGTTAAGTCGACTTTATTTGGGGAGAGGAATAACAAAGAGCGTTCGAGGATTTACGTGGTCGACTCGGCGAAGGTCCAGTTCTCGCTGCACCCGATCCAAATAAACCTTTCATCGTAACAACGGACGCAAGCGATTACGCCATAGGATGCATATTGAGCCAACCCGAAGGAGATATCGTCTAGATAGGAGCCGATCATCCCATCGCACACGCTTCTCATTGCTTGAGAGGACCCGAACTCCAATGCAGTACCTACGATAAGGAGCTTAGAACGGTTGTATTCGCAAAAGAACAATTCCGATGCTTTTTGTATGGAAAAAAGTTCACGGTCGTAACCGATCATGAATCTCTGAAGTATTTTCATACAACAATGAAGCCCGACCTACAATTTAACAGATTAAAGGCTGAATTGCGCCGGTACGAATTCGACGTAATGTATCGCGCAGGGCGTGTAAACGCTGCGGCAGACGCCTTGTCTCGGAATCCGGTAATTGGAGAAGGTGAAATCAACCCCGAATTACCTCGAGCCGAGCTCTGCGAGTTAGCAGAAAAGCAGGAAAGGAAAAATAATTATAACGAATGTGATCTCCCAGCGCAAGTGCTTTTCGTAACACGAGGCCAAAGCAAAGCTCAAAAGCCAGCCGTTCAGTCCGCTATACCAAGCGCAGCGGAAGATCGTCGTGAAACTCGTGCACAAAAAGAGAAACAGAGAAGCAGCTGAAAACGAATATTTCGAAAATTCAGATGATTGGATCAACGAATCTGGCAATCCGCAAGACCGAAAAAGAGTCATGACATACTCAAGCGAGAGTTGGGATTCGGGTTCAAGCGAATCTGGAGATGAAAAGGAAGAATATGCACCCAGGATGAGACTACGAAGCGGGAGACCGGAATCATTAGGCACACTAAAAAAGCGAAAATACGTCACAGGTAAAAAGACGGGTGACGTTTATCGAATATGTAAGGAATTATCTAACGTAGAAATGGATAACGACCCTATATTGAGCCAAGCAAAAACTGATAAACCGTTGGTCTATAAACGATAGTCGAGTCATATAATTCCCGAAATACAGGCCGCAAGCACTCCAATATTAGAAAAGTCTAAATTTTTCAATTTCGTCGTTTTTTCCCATTCGGGATACTCCAGAAAAATCCAAATTTGTGAAGGAAGAAGAGAGTAAACTCATGAATTGGAGTAGTGATTATTTACTTTTTATTGAAAAAAGGTTTTATAAATTCGTCGACGTTTAGGGTTGAAAAACAACCCATCTTCAGGACAATCTGAAATATTTTTACATTGAACAAATCGTATCGAAAGCGCAAGCGT
>JAWWMK010037210.1:0-12509 GCA_035047105.1 Galeopsomyia nigrocyanea
CTAGAGATTCAGATTTTTTGGCATTGTCTTTCATGAAAAAACCCCAAGGGTGCCGTTTTGCCCCGGGTGCCATTTTGTCCCACCCTCCCCTACTTCTTGAAATTCTCAATAGATGAAAGTTCATTGAGTAAATTGCACCAAAATTAATAATTGCTCTAAGAGGATTACAATCACCGTATTTATCGACCAATTAGAGATATTTACGGAAGAAAGTGTCCGTACGATTTTCAGCTTAGTAAAAAATAAATGAGTTCTCAACAAGTCGAAATAATCCAATCGTTCGACCTAACGAACTTTTCAATGCAATAAGATTAAGAAGTAACGCCACGAATGAAAAATTAATACTCAAAGTAGAGAGAAAAAATAAGCTGACGTAGAAAGCACTTACATCGACGTTGACGCCCGGCAGAGGAAAAACATAGACGGGCGGATGTTCCTTGGGCACGTAGCGATAGAATTCGTGTCCATCCTTGTACCACTTAACCGAGTAAAGAGTTTCTCGGTCCAGGTTGAAATTGCACTCCATGCGAATCGTTTGATTCTGCACTACGTGCCTGGGGATCTTCAGGGCCGTCATACGTAGAGCCTCGATACCTGCGAACACAAGCAAAAACTTACTTCGAACATGCTTCTCTCTCTCTCTCTCTCTCTCTCTCTCTCTCTCTCTCTCTCTCTCTCTCTCTCTTTCTCTATCGCACTGCAATCAAACGCGAACACTATTTTTATAACGAGTCGAAGGATTGCGCGCAGTTAATGGCACGTTTTTTTTTCTCGGAATCAACGTTTTATAAGGATTCCTCATTGCCGAGGCAGCTGTTCCGGAAAGGCGGTTGCGACGTTGAGAAAAAAATCCATGTCTCCTGATTATTCACACGCTCGTCTGATTCTCTGACAAACTAGGTCGCGAGGATTCGTAGAACTTGCGCTGAGTATATAAATACGCGTGTACGTACAGGAATCAACGAAGAAAATTCTCTGCCCTGCAAACGTATATTTATTAGAGATACATTTGCAAGCTGTTAGCTTAGTTCCTCACTCGCATTTATTATCTACATGCAGAGAAAAATTATTACAGTTGATTTTTCATTCTTCTTTCTTTACGAAAAATTACTTATATATGATATAAAAGATTTATAGTAAACAAAAATGATCGTTTATCGATATAAAGCTTTTGGAAGAAATTAAATACATGACGGATGTTTTCTATGACACGCATTAATAACTCGCGAAAGATGCCAGCAATTATACAAAAATTATAAAATCATAATCCTACAATTATGATGCAAGTAATGATCTTTCTTACCTATCTAAATAACACAAATTCTAAAAATGATCAATCACCTTGACTAAATTTCAATCATTTAATACTTTTAAACGGGTAGTTCCACGAGCAGCTGAAAAACCAATTAAACAGCTCATCATCTTTCTCGCAACGAGCATGAATTAAAAAAAAAAGTATATTCGTCTGAGCGTCAATTAATTACGCAGACGATAGTAGCTATGAGTAGCACGCATCAAAGAGTAAATATCGCTAACTTGGGGTGGAATGAAGCGCTCTATAAGTCAAGAAGCGACTCGGCCACGTTGAAAGCTTCATCGTTAAAAATTAAAGTCTTTTCACTGTAAATACCCTGTCGGCGCAGACTATATCGCCTCCTCTTTCTCTGTCGTAGATGAAAGAAAAATGAAGGAGAAAAACCATCCGCGTATATATACATAGAAAAATAAAGCAAGCGAGAGAGAGAGAGAGAGAGAGAGAGAGAGAAAGAGAGAGAGACTGCAGAAAAGCAGTGGCCGTAACTTGCCACGGGAGAGAAAAAAAGTAAGTCGAAAAAAAAGAGAAGAGGTAGAAGAAGAGGAATAGAGACGAAGGCAAAAGCGGGAGTAAGGTTTGCTATATATAATAGCAAGAGAGAGAGAGAGAGAGGAAGAAGTCGGAGTGCGCTAAAGGTGATAGGCAAGACTTCGAAGCTTGTGTATGTATATAGAGAGGCTGCTGCTGTGGCGAGAGACAGAGAGAGAGAGAGAGAGAGAGAGAGAGAGAGATATACGTAGGAGAGAAGCAAGTGGCCGAGAGAGCATCAGCTATCCGCATTCGGGACCAAGTACTCTTAAGCCATCCTAGATTTCGACGTCTTATCTCAATTCTCTGGTATACATAAGACATTCTCTATCCTCCCCTGTCGAATTGAACGCCTTTGAAATTTCAGCGAGTTTGTGTTTGTGTGTGTACACGATCGCAACTCACTCATGCGTGTTTTTTTTTCTTGAATTCAGCCGAGCGTTTCTGTTCAAAATCGATAATAATGGATCAGCCGATGTATCATACAATAGTCGAAAGTTTTTTAAAAATATTCAGAAACAATATTTGTGTTTCGATATCGATTATTGCAGGTACATACTGCTGCCACGCGAACCGAAAAAGAACAACAACAATACAGAAGCAAAAGATCGCTGAAAATATTTATTCGCGTTGTTTGCATTGTACTTCGAATATTATCCTCGAGTAAACCGTATTTTTGCTGAACATTTCGACTTTTACGATTTCGAAAAAAGTCGAAGAATAGAATTTCGATGTCTGACTTAAAACGCATACGACTACTGAATTTTGCCAAAATCTAGAAATACGTGGCATTGAAAAAAAAAAAACGACAACCAAATGGTAAGAGATCAGATATAACAATCAAGCTAAGTATGCAAACGCTTGAACATACCATCAGTTATCTAATCGCACTTAATACTCGCAAGATCGCAATCCTTGGCATTTGAGAATCTGTTGACAAGCTCGCGAAGTATCTCACTGTCTCTCAATCTCGAGGACACAGTAGTAGAAGCACTCTCTCGAGTCTTCAATTAGCAGAACAGCCAATTTGTCGTCAACGTTGCGCGGCAGTAGTACTCCATTTAATATATTACTCGTAAACATAACACATGACAAGCATAAACTTGAGTAGCGGACGCATTCTGATGATGGAAGTTTCCCGAGCGCAATGGCAATATATATAACCCTCGCCGCACAGTGGTCTCTCTGTGTGTGTGTGTGTGTGTGTGTGTGTGTGTGTGTGTGTGTGTGTGTGTGTGTGTGTGTGTGTGTGTGTGTGTGTGTCTGTGTATGTATATAGCAACGAGGCGTTTGGCTATTTGGCCGGAAACAATCGGTGAAACACAAACAACGCCAACGTTGCGGGGAGAGCGCTACTTGTTCGTGGCCGGATAAATATCGAGCGGAATAGTCGGCGAGGGAGAGAATGAGAGAGAGAGAGAAACCGAAAACCCAATGCTTAATTGGCCAATAATGGCGATTAAACGGGCAAAAACTTTCCAAATTAGTTTGCTCCCTGAATTTACGGGCTCTTTTACGCGCGCGAAAATAGCATTAGGAGATTTTCCCCCCGATGAGAATGGAAACACAATCGCTTGAGAGCTGCTCTCGCTGCTTGCGGAAAAGTTCAGAGTGATTGGGCATTGAGTACTCGGCTATAATTTGCTTTAAGTTGCTTTTATCGATTCTCACTCTCTCTCTCTCTGCTTTGCGAGCACTAAATATACATACATAAGGTTTACGAGATTTCTGTTTTTGGGCAAATTGATAAATCTCTTCTGACGAACAATCGCGTTAAACTTTATAGGGTAATGAAACGACGAAACGTAAACATATTTGGCTGCTTAAAAATGTATGCGTATTCGGATTAGTGATTTTTGAAATACTGTTTTCTCGAATGATTCTCGTTTGTTAATTATCACCGACGTTCGTTGTTCGATTAATTTGATTGCTATGTTTAATTAACGAAATAATTCGGCGATAAGCTCTTGTACGGCGACAATAATGAATCCTGTGGAGGCATCATCTACTTCCGACTTTCATATTTTCAATAATTTATTTATAATTAATGTATTAATCATTGTATTGCGTCATTTTACCTTCGAATTTAATTTTTTCCCTCTTTTTACACATGCTACATTAATTATTGTACATATTCATTGTAATTAATCAACAAAATTTTTGTTAATTTCACTAAAAATATGCATGAAAGTGAAATGTAGCAGGCGCTGCTGCAAAAAATCGAAAAAGTTTTAATTTAGAGCAATCTATTATTGAAAGCAAAATGAATTGTTAATTTTCCATCTCAATCATCAAGAACAATACGTCACTCTTTAAAATCGCTAATATTATCCTGCGCAGAGTTTAAAATTAATATCAGCTCCGCAAGAAAGAGGCACATTACATTCGCGATAAAAATAAATTACAATAGCTCCATCGGATAATTTTCGTTAATTAAACTGCTTCATAATGGGCTTCGGTATAATTATCAGCGAGAGCGCCTTTTATTAATAATTGATCGTGTGGGAGATACAACTAATTTGAAAGATAAAGGCTCATTTTGATAAATAACTGACGCGTATAAAATTTTTAGCAAAATCGAAGCGTTAATGACAATATAATAGTTCTTTTTGAAAAATAAAATTTACTTAATCAGCTTATCGACCAAACATTAATTTACGTTGTAAAATATTAAAAAACGAAAAGTATCGTTCTAACTGAATTTGAACACTTACTTTGTAAATCCCTCAATTTGTAATATAATAATTGCATTTTTAATGACTACAATCATGATAAAAGTAAGCTTATGATTACTATATTCATTGTGAATACGCTAATGCTTTCAAAGTAAAAAAAAAAAACCTTTTATTTAATCGGATTACTTTAAAAATTTCTCTATTCCTTTTATATGGCAGGAAATGTAGTTCTATATGACTATATTCTATGGCTGATTTCTTTTTATTTTCATCTCAAAATGAAATTCCATTGACTTTTCATAAGCTTTCATATTGTACAATGAAATTATGAAATCATACTCTGCAAAGATACTAAAACAATGAGTCACTTTATTCATTCTTACTTTTATCTACAGTAAAAGAATGACGTTTCAATAGCAGACTCAAAAAAAAAATCTAATGCAATGACAACATGTGCCTGGGTATGAAAAGGGTTTATCTCACGCGACAAGATGTAAAAACCGATGGTCACCGTTCGCAACAAGTGCGACGTGTTATTTTTTTTTGTTCACACGATACACAGCCTTGATTGGCGCTTTCATCTTTCATTTGAAAGAGCACGCGTGTGAGCGCCAACAACTGATAAACAATGCCGACTACTCGCAATTCATCGAGAAATCGAGATAGAAAAAAAAAACGTAAATCGTATTTTCACCTACCTCTGCGCGATTGCATCTTTTACAAATTAAAAAGAAGGCCAACATAGTCATATCCCGATAAAAGTCCATCATACGATCGTATTTGAGCCGACAAAGTGAACAAAACGACGGAAATTTCCATTCGTTTTCATGCGATCGCGAGCAAGCAACAGAAAGAATAAACACGACTTTTCCGTTCCTCCCTCGTCATGCTTAATTCACGCTAATTATTCTCTTCGTTGATTCCCACTAATCTGTGAAAACGAACGACGCACGTGCGCGCGTTTCGTAGCAAATTAAAATCCCATTTTCTCACTCGTCCAGCGAAAACTCGAAAACAGACCACAGACAAAAAAAAACAACATCGCACGCTCGTGAGATGACAATAATACAACCAAGAGAGATAGAGAAAAACAGTCGCGGCCTCTGATAAAATTTCCCTGCACGTTTCGCTTATTAAGTTCTTTTTCTCTCTCGCTGCATCCACAAGTCGGACACGCACGCACTCTCATCAATGAGTGTAATTTGTTCCGAACCAAAAAGGGAAAGAATCTCGAGAAAAGTAAAAAAAAGAAAAAGAAAAAGAAAAAAAGGGAAAAGAAAGAAAAAAAGAAAGAAAAAAAGAAAGAAAAAAAGGAGGCAAGTAGTAGAATCGACACTTAAGAAAATTGGCACTCGATCCGCTTACATCAACACATAAAGTCCGAACGTGCCTTTTAGCCCCGAAGCAATCGCGCTCGGCTTGAAGTATCGATACAAACCTGCAATAGAGGCCAACGTAAGGAGCAGCAGCATTAGTTGCCTGCCGAGTTGGCAGCCCATCGTTTTTCTATCGGCTCACGTTTGCTTACGACATCTCGCTATATCTCTCCTCGACTCGAGCACACACGTATACGTATATCAATGTATGTATATACCGACAAAAAAGAACAAATAAAAACAAAGAGAAAAATGAAAACACTTGTCACGCGGCAAACACGCGTGAATGGAAGATAAGACGCTAGTCAATCATCGTAGCATCACTTCCGCACTCTCGTACACTTGCGGTACCTATATACCTCTACTACTACTACTACAACAGCAACTACGCACACACATCTCTTGCAAGTAGTACGAGTCAACGTGCGAGCGAGCGATAGTATATACGGCGAGTAGTAGTAGCATCGAAGAACGGAAAGCCACCGGCAGCACACGAGACTGCGGCACAGAAGCAGCAGCAGCACACACTACTATCCCTTGGCCCCGGAAACGCGCTAGCGAGAGAATATATCCTCCCCTCTCTCCCCTTTTATTGCCCCCACCCCACTACCGTTCGCCGCAACGCGCCGAGCCTGCGCCCCGGCGTCCCAGTTGTATTTTGCTTTAGCCTCTCGCCGAACTGCCTGCCTGACGCTTCGGTTAAACGGGGCTGAAAAATCGGGCCCCGAGGCTTCGGTTTTGTTTATATCAGGATTACCGCGAGCGCGCGTACTGAGAGGAGAAACCGTCTGCTCGTTTACTCGCTCTCTACGTGAGCGCGTATACGATCGTGAACGTTGATAGCTCTCTGGATACCGAAAAGGGGGGGTTTTCAACTGTTGCAACTCGCGCGCGCGCGCGTTCCCTATTGTGTATTCTCACCGATGCAAGTTTCAGCTTTTCAATGAGTTATCAAGTTTTAATTGAGTCGTAAAGTTTTTTTTTTTTTTTTCATTTTATTTTGTTCGAGATCGCAATTTCTCGCGTTATCTTCGAGAGGGAATGTTTCTTTGTTTTTTTTTCGCGGATTTTCGAGCGAGATAAGTGAGAAATGCTCTTTGAAAACGTAAAAATCGTCATAAATTACTTTCAGTAGTAATCTCTTAGCGCACGCTCGCTTGGTCTTTACACATACACACACAAACTGCGCGCACGGCTCATAAATCTCTCGCCTATTCAATTAATTTAAGCTGGCAACTCGGTGTGTGGCAGAATAGCAGACAACCACTGTTCGTACATCTGTTTTTCTCTCGTACATTTGCGAACTTAAGAAAAAAAAAAGCGTTATTTCGCGCAGGTGAATTTTAATTTGTTTGTTCGAAGGAAAGAACGAAAAAAAAGAAATAGGTCAAATCGTGGAATAAGACAAAAGTAACCAATATTTCATCCGCACGAATTCAGCCCCTTTAACGTCGCGTTGTAAATCAGAGGCGAGGCTCGACGGGCGAGCGAGCGAGCGAGCGCGGGCGTGTTTCACGCGAGAGAGTCGATGAACGCCCGTGTACAAGCCCTGGTATATATAGCTTTGCACATAGGCCCGGCCCTCGAGCAAAGTGTTTCCTGTCTGCTTGCTAGCTTGCGTTTCTCCTATCTGCCTTGTACTATACTCCCCCTTCCAACTCCCCCTCCCCTCCTGTCCCCGTCTTCTACCGTGAGAATTTCTTTAAAAATTCCTTGGCTCTTTGCTTTGCATTCCCTCGACCTCTTTCTTATATGCATCTCTCTCTCTCTCTCTCCTTGAGTGCAATCCATGCGCAAAATAGCTTCTCGACAATACCACAACGAGAGCGAGCTCGCTCTCTCTTTTTCGTGCATTGCGTTGGTTTTTGCGGTTTCTTTTTTTTCGATGAATGGGTATCGGTATGATTGGTTCAATATTCTTTGCTTGAATTTTCAAAATTAATTAATTGTCGATAGAAAGCTTTTGCAAAGACGATGTTTTTGAATGGGTAATCTTATATTTTCCATAATATCGCAATCGAAATTGACAACTTCGAAATCTATATTATTGATTGCAAAATTGAAATTGTAATTATTTAAATTATAATTTTCTCTACGTACCTTTGACAGCAACTAGTTGTGAGATAAAATTATACTGTTGAATTTCTACCAGAATTTACGGCGTAACAAAGGCACAAAGCGGCATCCGCGCGCATAGAAACGCGAGTGAAAAAAATTTTCGCATTCGAAAAATATCCGCAAGCGTTCGCGAGAGAGAGAGAGAGAGAGGGACATCAAACGAATTTGCAGTCTTAAAAAGATGATTTTCCACCTCTCGCTCAAAAGCAGACCAACGTTTTTTTTCCTCCAATCCTTTCCTTTTGCACCTAGACTTTTTTTCCGTCGTCGTCGTCGTCGTCGTCGTCGCCTACTACGCCGAGAGCTAGGTAGGTTATATCTCGTGGTGGTCCTACCGGGTTCTTTTCCTCGGCAAACTCGCTTCCTTATCGCCGCTAAACCTTTATCCTCGCTCTCGCTCGCGCGCTCTTGCAGTCTTCGATTCATCTCGCAAGTTTTTCCTTTGTTTTGTTCGCCTTTTTTTCCTTCTCACTTTTTCCGATATATCTTCGCCGGCCTCCCTTTATCCTCCTTAGCTTTGCTCTTCAGTTCGTCTCTGCTATCTCTTGCTTCTTCCCGTGTGGCTGTAGCTTCTTTATTCGACGTCGTTTATTTTTTTTTTATTTTTCCATTTTTACGCTTTGATCTCCCGTTAAAGTACAAAAGTTTCCTCTCATTATTCGTTCTCAGAACTCTCATTGTTCGCACCTTTTTATCTGATTTATAGCATCGTTAACGAATAACTTTGCGTTACAACATTTTTTTTTTCTGAAGTCCACTCGTGTCCACTCTTGCACGCTTGTTCGCACTGATTGTCATTCTCATAAAAAATGTTGCTACATTTTTTAGGTCAATTTTTATACGAGGAAAAAAAATCCCAAGCACTTCGTACACCCTCGCACATTATATTTAGTTGCCTGAGCACAAAATGTTTTTGACGAGACTCCGAGATGAAACTACTTTCTTCATCTACGTGCTTACTTCGTGAAAAGGTCTACTTTCTTGCGCAGTCATTCTGACTCAAGTGGTGCACTTACACATTGTTGCTGAAGAAAAATAAAGCACTAGAATTTTTCCTCGCTCGAGAGAAAGAATATTTTTCTTCCTTGATTTTCTTTTTCGCTGCGTTATAAAGAAAATTTGGCAGTAATAAATCTTTTCCTTCTCGGTTATTACAGTTGGAGTAGATAGTTGTTTTCTGGTTCATGAACGCAATAACGGCATAATTCTTTTTTTTCTTTTTTCGCTAGTTCGTCGAGGATGAAAGTGTACAGAATAAAATTTATATTTTAATCTGAAAAAAAGCAAAGTACATTTGAAGACATTTAATCAAACCGATTTATTTTATAAAATCACGAATAATTATTTGATCACAATATCCAGACATTTTGTATAATTCTTGTGTCAACTTGAGGTATAGCAATCTGCAGACTATACGTACAAATATACGAGATATATACCAAGGCGTTGACGTGAGTGTCAGCACTAACGTGACACTCTTCCCGATTAATAGCATACGTCGCAAAGCTTCTCGCGTAGTCTCTCTCTCTCTCTCTCTCTCTCTCTCTCTCTCTCACTCTCTCTCGCTCCCGGGTGCGAGCTTCATTATGGAAATGCCAGTCCGTATGTCGCGTCCCCAAGTCATGAAAATAATTGGCAAGAAACATGTGCAAAGAAAGAATTTCAAATGCAAATACTATTATTCTTGCTTTTTTCTTTAAATTCTTTTATTTGTCAGCTTGTTTTTCTCATAACAAATATGCAAGCATAATGCTACGAGATAATTAAACAGTAATCGAAATGGAATATCAAAAAACGTTTATATAATGGCAGTACCTTTGTCAAATACTGACAGAGAACAAAGTTTCATTATACCGATCGTAATTACTAGAAGGAAAAAAAACGTAAAAACGTGGTTTTCGAGCGCTGTCTTTATCGAATAAAAGAGAATTCATTAATAATCCTACAAAATAAAAATATAGAGGTAAATCGATAACGAACTAATTTTTTTTTTGTTCTACTATGAATGTTTACAAATTATGCAACACATCTTGGTATAATTATTGGAATAAACAAAAAAACTCAAGTTAGAAAACGCAAAGATTTCATTTTTCGCAGAGAAAACGTAAAACCCTTCATTAGCATCGGAATAGAACCTCCGTTTATTACGTTTCTTTTTTTTCCTATTTCTTTTCTCCGAACCCTTTTCCGCACGAGCATTCCTTTTTATTCCCAGATCCCCGATCTTTTCACTTTTTCCCCAGTTTTCCTTTTCAATTTAGCATCACTTACGCCGCGACTAGGTTCCATATACGTACACGCAGCGGCTCCCCTGAGCTCTTCTCTCCCTCTCTCTCTCTCTCTCTTTCTCGCTTTTCGCTCGGAGCATTTGCACTAGGTAAAAGGACCCATTTAACCATATACATACCTCCCACGTGTGTATTCGCACTCCGACTCTTTACTTTTCCATCTTTGTTAGTACGCTCATGTACGCGGTCTTACAACGAGTCTGCATCTTCAAAAAAAATAATAATAATAACGTGGTACTTTATACTCTCTTTCCGCCATTTGCACTCAGTTGACCTTAAAACATCCATATTTTTCCATTTGTTTTTTACGTATTTATTAAGGCTTACAAAAACAATAATTTACTTTATCCACTGATAGCGCATATCTTGTATAACAAGCCAGTCATTTTAAATTCAATCCTCTTTTCTGCTTGGTAGTTCTGATGTTAAATTTGAACCACGAGTCTGTTACACGAAACTCAAAATATTTCCTGGAAATTGTTGACCTGAATACAAATGAAATACGCGAAACATAAGCTTTATCATTCAAAGTTGTTGGCTGAGCTTTTCATTTTAACAATTTTTGGCTAACGTGCGGTTGAATTATTTTTTAATACTCGCATGAAAAATAAATTATCGGTTTTATCCAAACGTTACTTTATCAATTACTCAAGCGTGCGAGAACACGAACAATCAGATAGAAGAGTAATATCCCTCTGCAGTATTCCGAAATTTAACGGAGCGCGTCAGGTTGACGTTAACGATGTGGTTAATCGACGATTCTGCGGCGTAAATTGACTAAGGTGCCTTTGACATACGTACGCCACATGTCTGTTGCATATACATGAACGCCTGTGCGAGCCTAACTGGACAATGTATTAAAAGTGAGCCAAGGGTACACACGAATTTTCTCGTTTCTTCATCGGTTACGATATTCAAATTAATTAGTTCTATGAAAAACGAAATTTTCGAGATTGTTCTGATTAATTACCAAAATTATCCGACGCAATTACCAACTACCGCTCAATTTCACCATAAATACGAACGTATAAAAAGCCCCGATTAAGCATCACTTAAGTACACAAAGTGCTTCTAAATAATCTACATCGAGCGCACAAATCTTCGAATATGCAAGTCAACGCGTACAATACCATACATACACACACAGAGCGGCAAAGTGTAATAAGTAAACCTCGTCGTCGTCAAAGGAATTCACAGCGCAGGATGGTGGGATGAGGTTGCCACGTATGTTGGCACAGGTGAAGGACAATGTGTCTCCTCAAGCAGCAGCAGTGGAGCAAGCTAAAAGCCGTGTATATACGAGCAAAGAGGGGGGGGGGGGGATGCAATGTTTGAGCGTGTGGTGGTCGGGAGAGCGAGACGCGGCGAGGATTACGGGGACGACCATCAGCACAGGCGCGCCCACGCGATAATCGCATGTTGCAACAATGTCTCGCGTCGACGACGGCACGCGATGCCCTCCCGACCGTCTCCCCCCAAACTGATCGATTGGCATGCCCTATGAATTTCATGCTCGAGTGTGCCCGTCCACGCTGAAAGCCCGATTAACCGAGGCCAATTATATCTGTCGGGGGGTTGGGGGGGGGGGGGGGGCGCATACAGCTACTCTCTCCTTTTGGATAGATCTGCGCTGCCGATGTTGTTACGCTGCAACTCGTGATCTCTCGTCTTGTATAATTGATGAGCGCTGATCGTAAACTCTCGTTACTTTAACTACCTTCATTTCCTCTATACGATGTATGCTATAACTTTCGAATCCATGTCTGACCAATATCGACTTGTACTACTTCAATCGCGTATGGTAAGTAATTGAGTTACGTTGGCTGGATGGACAAGTTATAATGATATTTGTAGCGGCGTAAAATACATGTAGTCGTAGTTAGGAGGTGATTTTACTTTAATTAACATATCATTTTTATTTTCATTTCGATATCCGTAAGATCGAAAATAGACGCATCTTGGTTGAATTATCAGAAATTCACGGTAATCAATTTGAAAAGTTTCATTATAGAAAGTTTATGACCGCACTTTAAAACAGTATTTCGTAGGAAATAGCAGCGAACAAACGCTTCTCTCTCCTTCTGGCGCGCGCTTTGAAAATTTGCTTACCCATAACACAAGGAATTAACTCGCCGAAACAGTCTCACTCTCTCTCTCTCTCTCTCTCTCTCTCTCTCTCTCTCTCTCTCTCTCTCTCTCTCTCTCTCTC
>JAWWMK010037221.1:0-12507 GCA_035047105.1 Galeopsomyia nigrocyanea
TATATTTTATATAGTCTTTGTGAACGTTGAACCAAATGGAACAAATTTCCCAAATATGTTCCTGTACCTAAAATCACTCCTTCATGTGTAAAAAAAGGTTGAAAATTGAGATTTTTCCAAATAAATGAAAAATGAGCTTCTTTAAGGGCTTACCCAGCCTTGGGTTGTGAATTTAAAAATCTGAAAAAATTCACACATATTTTAGGATAGAAATGGAACATTTTTATGCAATAAAAAAAGAAAACAAAATTTCGACTCTGCGAGTTGACGTGAAATCACCCATATATATATAGATATATCCTAGCGGTCAAAATCGCAAGCTGTGGGACAAGGCTCGCATCCGATCTGCCATTGGATTTGCATTGTATTTACATGAATTTAATTTGCGTTATTATTAATGAAAACATAATAACTGGTAGCTGTTTTAAACCAACAGCAAATACCAGTTAAATAGTCATCATTCAATTCTACTTTCAAGTACAATAAGACGCTCAGTTTATAGAAAATCCTTGAATAAAATGTGCAGTCTGCTTAAACCAAAAGTTCTTTGAATTTCAAAAATTTGAGTGTGATATAGCCAGCGGTTGTAATCGTTATTAACAAAATTGTTCACTGATTAAATGACTTCAAAGGTGATATTGAAGATTCATTAATGAAATCATTTACGGCGTAATTTTAATATTTTGAGGTTATAAAAGCATGACTTAATGAATAACTTAATGACTGAATTATCTATATTTCTTTTGAAGTAAATGAATCAGGGAACATTTTTATCATAAAAATTGATAACCGCAAGTTATATGAAACCCATTTTTTCGAAATTTAAAGAACTTTTGGCGTAAGCAGAATACACATTTTATTTAATGATTTTCTATAAACTGAGCATATTATTGCACTTGAAAGTAGAATTGAATGATGACTATTTAACTGGTATTTGCTGTTGGTTTAAAATAACTACCGGTTATTATGTTTTCATTAATAATAACGACAATCAAATTCACGTAAATACAATGCAAATCCAGTAGCAGATCGGATGCGAGCCTTGTCCCAGAGCTTGCGATTTTGACCGCTAGGAGACTTTTCCGATCCCAATAATAATCAATAACTAGTCTAAAAATCATATAGATGAGATGAAGTTTGGTATGGAACTTCATAAAATAATTTTGTACCTAGATATGAATGTCAATCTAATCTATAATTTGAGTATGAAAAAATTCTTTTTTTCAGTAGACCCACAAAAAAATTTTTTTTTCAGGAGTGATTGCTTCATCCATCGGTATAAAATCACATATACACAGTAGAGCTCTTTTCTAAATGAATGTTTAACAATAACGGGAAAAAATAATTAATTTTCCGATATGACAGCTTGAAAATTTTCCCATTCAGAAACCTATCATAATTGAGTAAATACATTTATTTTGGGCGCGCCGTTGTGACTCTGTAAAAGGGAAGTAATTCCGTACATTGCTGCTAAAAATTTTAAGATTAAAAAATTTCTGACCGGATTAGCAAATTTTCCACTGACTGAAATCCATTTGATACGGTGTAATGTTTGGTAAAAAGTAACTCTCAAGGGTGTGGAAATGGCTCAAAATTGACTATTTTTAATAATGATCGTAAACGTACATCAATATTGCAATAAGGTAGGTGGACCCTATTTGGGACTACTAAGCGCAAACAGCCATATCTTTTTATCATGAATTGATTTTTGGACATGTGAGGGCTCTATTTAAAGCTTGTGAAAGCAGTTTTAAAATGAGCCGTCGCACGATTAATTTGATGATATCTAGTGCGATTTATCTCACTCTGAATGAAACTAATTATTTTCGGCAAGATACGACAGCAAACCCAATTTGGGATTATTTAAGGAAAGAGTGTTTTTACGCATCTGAATCATACGTGATACGTAAGTTACAATAAATTGGGTATAGTCCCAAATTGGATACACCTACCTTATTAGTTTTTGACAATAATAAAGGCCATAACTTGAAAAGGGGGGTGGATGCGATATTTCATGTAAAGTGCAAATTCTTTGAGTATAATAATATTGTTTTTCTCGAAGCGTTCATTTGTTATGACGTCCTCTTAATGAACACAGACTTTTGAGATTTCGAAGATATATTCTTCATAAAAAAAGACAAATATTATGACCGAGTTAATTTTTGTCAAAATTTCTTGCATAATTCGCATATTAGGCTGTTTTCCAAGCATGTTTTCATAAACCTTCATGCGCACTCTATTTTCGCTAAAATAGTCCTGCGGTGGTACATTTTCTTCGGTAAAAAAAGCCTTGTAGAACTTGCTATAAATTTTTTTATAAATTCATTTTACGCATGAATAAATTATTAAATGTACATTAAATCTAAAAAAAACTGCAAAATTGTCTCCAATTTTCTGATATTTTATTTGGATCATTTCATCTGGAGATAACTTCTTTAAAAAGTGTTACGGCAAGTTTTGTAGAACTTTTAACAGTCCCCATACGGTGATTTTGCTGCATTAGTAAGTCATCTGCAACAATTTCCGTAAAAAAGAGCTTATCAAACGAACATGGTTATAATTTAGGCCTTAAATATGCTAGTGAGGTCAGGTGCACTTAAAAACTTTGGTATTATGAAGTAGGATAAGTGATCAAACTTTTGGAATCCTACCAAGAAAAACTGAAATCCTCTGTCTCAAATAAGCTTTACTAAAAAGTGGTAAATTTGACTAGAAAAAAAATCGTAGGAAAAATAGAAATAGTGAAAATAGATATTCAGAAACGTTTTCTTTGAAGTTTGTCGACAATATAGATATGCTTTTTTCCGCCCGTTCAAAACTTAAGGCCTCCTAGACATAGAGATTCACAAAATGCGACGTTTCAAGATCTTTTTTATTTCAAAAAGTTCTCAGATTTGTATTAACTATAAAATTCATGGCAAAAATTTTTTACCGACTAAAATATGTACATGTACATGTGTGTACATTTTTCAATGATTGTATGCATACCCAAAACCTGCTAGGAATAAATAAGTTTGAGCATGATTTCAACTTTAACATGAAAAACTATTTAGCTGCTGTTAGGCAAAACGTCAATAATAATATGATCATATAAAATATTTTTTTATGCTAAAATGTTTACTTTTTCAACTGAGCCTAATTAACTTTACAAACGATTGCTCATAGAAGATTGATATTTTTTCACAATTCATTGAAAGATCTATCATATACTTTTTCAACAATTAATACAATTGCATTTTTGTATTGAATCATAATTCTCTTCTGGATTGTGGTTTGATACCAATCCTGATGTAACTTCAAATAAAATTTTTTTCAAGCATAATAATTTGAAAGTCAATAATCATATGAACCTATAAAATATTTCCATTTAAAAAATGAAGTCAAATACTTTTACAACATTAAAATAGCCGTGAATGATACTGAACAAAATACAACGTAGTCAAAATAGAATAAGGAATCTTGCAAAACAAAATTGTCGATACAAAATAATAATGATATACTTTTTCGTCAAAAACAAAAATTCAGAATTACTATTTCAAACTCACAAAATTGACTGAACTTATTCTGCAGGTTAGTGCGCATGGTGAGCACGCGTAAAAGTCATGTGCACTACAGTGATGTATTCGTGTATCGATCGGTAAGCTGCTAAATTACCTCCAAAAAGGTGCATTGCTTGAAAATTCCATACAATTTATATTTGTGATTTGCTCCATTAATTTGGTTTGAATTTCGTCTCATTGAACTGATTAGAAATTTATTGTTGATTTGTTAAATTATTATTTTTTATCACGACGTAGAAACTGTCAGAGTCAATTTCATTATTACGGTGCTATAATAGTGAGGGTAAACTATACAAAGGGTAAGATTCATTGAGGTAAATGAATAAAAATTAAATTAATATGTGAATACAGGTTGAAATTAGTTCCTAATAATAATCATTATTAGTGTGTAACAATAGTTGTTTGATTATTATTTTGCTCAAAGGATGAGTTATAGAAAGCTTTTCAGTTTAATTTCATTTATTATGAGGTTGTGCTTTCGACATTATTCCATTATGAAAATGTTTTGCTGGCGTATATTTTGTTAGAATTCAAATTACATCAATGATTGATCAATTTACTTTGTAATTTGATAAGGTTATGTTGACAAAAATATATTTCCTACGGTATATTCGTGGTGGAAATCATGTTTGGTTGTAGGTTCTTCATGTGTTGTAATTTAAGGGAAGTAATAAACTGTAAGATGACATATTAAAATTATAATTATATACCTCCCTGAAACTGTATAACATTTATATCGAACATATTCAGATAAATTTGTTCAAAAATAGTAAGTGCGCTGTCAATTTTCGATTCTGAATGTTTTAAAACGAAAAATAATGAAGAAATAGGGTTCTTAGTACAAGTAATATTTGCTGCAAAGATTTGAAAACAAAACAATTACACTCATTCTATGAAATCCCAGAAATTTTATACATAAAAAAATTTATTCATATATATGAAGTTTTCTTGTGCATGCCTATGGAATTGTTCATTATATCAAAGTTATTTTTTTCAATGATGTAAGTCATACATTCTTCAGGAATTTTGAGAAACTGAAAAAATGAAAATAAAGCATTTTTGTTTTTAAGAATTATCTGGAATTCGAATAAATTATTTACAATTTTTTTCAGTTGCAAGATTTTTCTAAAAACTGTGATTGCTTATGATAATTTGATTTTTAATTCATTCATGTAAAAATATGTAGTCGCCACGGTTCATAACAGGAAGGAAATAATTGTAATTGATAATTTACTATTCATATCAGCTTTGTATTTGAAGTTGATTTCCATATCTTCAGTGTGTTGGGTTTAATTACATTAATAAATTATAAAAAATTCAGCCTCATAAATACATTCAGGGTTTTTTCAATTTTTATTTTTAGCATTTACCAGTTAGATACGTGCGATTGCAAAGAACGTAGAATAATTGTTGAAAAACAGTATTTGATTGATCCACAATTTATTTTTTGATCCATTATTCGTTTATAAATTAAAACACTTTTTTGTCAGTACACAAAATCTGAATATTCTTATCAACCTGTTGAACTGCTTATAATGTTGTATCATACAGAGTTGTATAAAAGAAGTGAACATTTCTTCAACACCATGCTCTACAAAGAAAACTACTGCAGACAGCTGTTTCTTTCACTCAAATTTGTATTCATAACAAATTTTTCTATACTTTAGAGATTGCTAACCTTTACAACTTCTATGCTCGTAAAAATATATTAATTTCTTAAACATAAAAATAATATTAGTCACAACGGAAAAATATTTTTTAAATAATTAGTTATATCAGCTATATCGGCTTATAAGTCGTTTATGTGGATTTTTTTCTGAAACTGATATGTTAACAACGTTAATTATACACATCAATATGTTAGGTTCTTTTGAAAGGAATTAGCAAACTGAAGTTGAAGCCTTTTTAATCAAAAAGAAATGTGGCTAATGACATGTCACTGTTCAGCAGTTCATATTACATTTTTCATGTTTTATTAATTTATTCACCAAAAGCGAAACATGAGTTTCTAGATTTCGATACTGTGAATAATCACAAGCTAATTTTGTAACATTTGAACTGTTATTTCTATAAGATATGTAGGTTCCCAATTTGTCAATCACTACATTGTTTGGGGTTGGCGGTCACGTGACAAGATGGCCGCCAACAAGTATGCTGGAATACTGTTATGTGACGACCGTTATTTTCGTAACGTTTTGATATTATTTGTTTAGTTTTTTATTCCTGTAACTTTCATTTGTTTCATATGATTTTTCAAGTATAAAACTGTTGATTGACTTTCACAATGATAAATTTTAACAGACATAAAAAGTCTTCAAGGCCACGGCTGTCGCGAGTTACAAGGTGCAAACACAGCATTTTAACGGTCTTTGACACCGTAGACGAACTCAATTTGAACGGCGAACGAATTAGAAAGAGTGAAAGAATGTAGTGGAATAAGAGAAATGAAGTTCCTTATCGCGAGTTGGCGCTGGGGGCTAGCAGGAGTCCGTCACCACGCCAATCGACAGCAGTAATCTGTCAGAAGAATCCTTCCACCACGCGACTCTCCGGTGCGTTCCCCTTCCTCCTCCTCTCTCTCTCTCTCTCTCTCTCTCTCTCTCTCTCTCTCGGTCACAAACTATCTTTCTCTCTCTCTCTCTCTCTCTTTCTCTCTCTCTTTCTCTTAAGGTGAGCAGACGTGGTCGCTCCTCGTATGTTCGCTCTCACTCAGTCAAAAGTTTTGTTTTATTTATCCAGACAATAGCAGTGATGGTGTTTGCGGTCCGTTTGGTGCAGTGTAAGTGTAGTGGTGCAAGGTGCGGTTTATTTGCCTGATCACGTCCGGCTTACGAGGACTTTTGTTAGGGCCATTTTGCGAATAAATTTTGCTGTGTACTTCGTGCCTCTTTCTGTATCGCATGTGCTCGTGTGCTCTGAAATGGTTGTCTCTGTTGCTTTGAGGGCATCGCGTGTTGCACTCTGGTGCTCAGCACAGCTACTTCCTGTTCTTTAAAGATTCATCTCACATGCGATCAATATGGCCTTCGAATACTTTAAAGTCTCATCGCCATATTCGCATATCCATGCCAGCTTGTTTACATCTGACGTCACTCTCGTTGAATAAGTTGTGTGAGGCTCGCTACCTGTGTTTGCTCTCTCTAATTCGCTAACTGAACGCTCACGCATCTCGTTCACACATATATGACGAGCCACGCACTTGCTCCGGATCGATCGTAAACAGAGTTTGTTCCAGCCGTACATTCGTTTCTTCGTTCCAGGATGGCAAACTCGTCGATTGTTGCCAATTCAGCGCTCAACCTCACGCCGCCTATGTGTAACTTCTCATCCATCTCCATAGCTACGACTACAACCATGTTCGTCACCGATTTATATACAGCTGCACTCAAAAGCCCAACTGCTGCTCATTTGCTGTTAAATCTGCTTACTTTGTCTGTTAAATCATCGAGGAATTGATCAGTTACGTATATTTTGCGGATTTCAGCTTTTATCATTGGATCCGATTGCCACGCGGCTACATTAAGTCTGAAAATATTAAGTGCTGGGAGTTCAAGTAAAAGGGAAGTTGTACGAACCATTTTCGCCTCCGACATACCTGCGACTCCACGAACTTCCTCGACTCGACTCAAAAATTCATCTAAATCTTCTGTTGGTTTGCCCTAAAATTTCAATTTCCACGTGTTCACCGTCTTTAACAAATCACGCTGCCAATTTGGATTATTGTTTGAAGACGCTCTATTTGCGCTTTGTACTCTTTGCAGATTGCTATTATTTTCCGAATTTGCAGCTGCTGATTGTGTGGGTGCGATAGTGTTATGTGTTTGCGACAATGTGGTGTTCACTATCGGAGTATGTGTAGCAGTAGTGTTTCGTGTGAGTGAAGCAGTAGTGTTTTGTATGAGTAAAGCACTGCTGAATGTGTGTACTTGGTTTACGCTCGGCGTATATGTGGTGGTTGCAGCTACGGAGTTTGCAGATTTTCTAAATGCGTAGTCTAAATTTTGATTGAAATTTTCAAATTGATTACCGGCCGTGGCGTTTCCAAAAACACTTCTCATTGCGGTTTTACTTTTCGTACCGGTTCTGTTTGGTGGTGAATTGTTTACGAAGCTGTTATTAAATGTTCTGTTTTTCTTTTTGAAGTATTTGTTAAAAACAAATCTGAGAATATCACCGAATTCCCCTTCTGGCGTTTCGATTTCGACAGTTTCAGCGAAATACTGTTTTATTTGCTCCGCGGTGTAATTGCTATGTGAACGAGCGCCCGTCTGATCTGGTAGAAGGTAAGCATTTTGTGCAGAACTCAAATTGATTGAATTTTTCATTAAAAATGATGGATCAGTTGGATATGGTGGTTGATGCCTTGGGATTGGTGTAAAAGTATGGTGTGTGTTGGGAACAGTGACTGCGATGGCAGTCGTCGCGGTTTGCATCGAAACAGACGTAGCGTCTGGTACAGCAGCTATCGCGTTGCTGGCTTCATTGCTCGCGTTCGCATTTCTTTCGGCTCTTGCCGGCGGAGCGTAACATTTGGATGATCTCCTTGTAATTCCAAATCGACGCTAACATCGCTCACGTTCAGTTCCGCGGATTGTTCTTAAAATTTAAAGTCCGTAATGTTTGCGACAAAGTCGTTGAGCGCGATATTACGTATTTGCTCGTTTATGTCCATGTCTTCCTCGTTCGCGACGAATTCGGCTTCGACGTATTGACCTTCCAAACTATGACGTAACCGCGTCAACCTTTCGTCTGTAGTACCGTCTTCTTGCAAATTTAATTTCGTCAATGATTTATTCAATTTTGATTATGAAATTTCGGTATTATCCTCGTTCATAATAAAACTGGTTTGCAAAGCCGTTTGGCGTTTTGACTTATAATCACTGGAATCGGCCATGTTTATTGATTTTACAGCGGCTTAAATCACAAATTATTTAACGCGTGAATTTTGATTAATTCTACGGTTACGGTTTTGCAAACGTAGCGCTTATAAAATAAAAGCGTTTTCCAAAAAAAAAATTTCTTATCATCCGATTAACTTTCTATTTATGAATTATATTGCGCAGTTCAATTCGATCGTGCATACAAAAACATCCACACGAAAAAAAAACGGTCAAATTCGTTGAGAGAAAAAAAATTACAGCGTATTAATGATAAAAAACGCTGCCAACTGCATTGACGGAATGCTTCCTGGAAGGGTTAAATGATCTATGATTTTACTTTTTATTATGATATGATATTATTATTTCATATGAGTTGTGAACAATTATTTTTTATAAAATGATCCAGATGCGTGGTTAAGACTCTCATAGATATTGTTACAAGTTTTAGCATAAAAAAGCGAAATTTTCATAAAATATTGTTCTTTGTAGAAAAGTAAAAAAACTTTCTATCGAATATAGGCTGAATGTACGAATTACCGTCACTTTAAGCTGTATATATTTTAAAAAGCTATAATAATAAATAAAAATAGTACTAAACTGTTCAATATGTACAGCAGCACACGTTGAAAAGATTACAAAACCTCAGTAAGGGAAGAAAAGGTCCATTATTCGCGTTTGTTTAATGGCCGGTAATTGGTACTAAGAAAAAATTGAATGTACCACTGTCCGGCCACTTTTATAACCTTCTCAAATAAATATATTTTATATTTTTAAGTAACGGGACAAGTTTTATTGCATTCATCAGGTTCAATAGATTAAAAATAAACTAATTATTTATCGTTAGCCAAAGTTAGTTAATCAAATTATATAAAAGTGGCTTGGGAGTGGGTGGGGGCCGGTAATAGGTACACCCAGCCTATTTAAAAAAACCGTTATTGTCTCTCAATTGATCATACCTACAAGAGTTTTCACTTTGCTGGACTCGTTTGGTCATTTTGATAATTATTGTGGTTGGCGTATCTGCTAGTGGTGTTGTTCAGTTCGTCGTTACTTTTAGTTTGCATGGCTACTTTTATTGTAACCATTTTTCTTTAATGTTATTTTTCATCTTCTCATGTTATTTTTGCAACAAAATAACTCGAATATAATTAAGAATTATTCGATGAAAATTATGACGAATACGTTGAATTTTGGGACACTGATATTCGCATTCTACATAATTATCGTAATCTTTTTTTCACAATCGTAGTACGAACAAAATTGTTGAAGAAAAAAGGAATAATGTAAATATCGTTTTAGGTCAAGTTCTAAGGCGTTGTTAAGCGACCTGTGCAACTTCATGTTTGTAAACAGCGTGTTATGTTTGGTTAGCCAAACAAGTGTGAATCACTGGTTATGTATTGTTATATTCGGTTCGATTTTTATAGAGTTTTAATCGATGGTGCGAATGCAGTATTTAATCCCAATGAATATTTTATGCGCTTAACCCTAATGAAAAGAAGAGTAATTTGCTTACTTGCTGTCAGAAGTAAAAGTGGCGAAGAGTAAAAATGTCAAATTATCACGATTCTTGCACGATTCACAATAAATCCTACAAATCTCCTCTTTTCTCGCTGCCATAATCACTGTCAACTTTGCTACTGAATTGTGCTGAATTCCATGTTCATATTAGCTGTAAAGATGTCACGATAATCTCCATCTACTTTTAGACTCTGAATTACCATGCTGACCGATTCGGATTCAACGTCCTCATAAGTTCAAAGTGAACTTTTCCAGTGATAAAGAAGGTATAATTTCTAATCGCCTACCAATTGTCATCTCCATCGAAAAAAATCAAAGCCGCAGTGCGCTCTTGGTATACTAAAATTAGAAGACGTGCAACGTTGCAAAAAAATATCAACTAGTGTAATTCGTATAGAAAACTGTAAATACTCACATGATCATAGTGATTGTGTAAAACATTATTATTAGCAATTAATATAGTCACGAAACAGCTCGGATTTCATATTATCAGAGCATCTTAAATCTATTCCTTTTTTTCCTTTTCATTGCTTGTTTTGATTAATTCATTAATTAATTGAATGATAAATACACAAATATTCATCATTAAAATTACTTATACATAATATCGTACACAACATGTTTCATGTTTAGCCGTACGAATCTCTTCACCTATTTGGCGCTGCTGACGCCACTGCCAAATTTGATGCCGAATTCCGCGGATTCCTATTCTCCTATTGTACTGTAATGGTGTCTACTCGCTGAAAATCTTTCTACTCGCTAGTCTCTGAATTGCAATGATGACCGAATGCGCATTCAAGATCCTCACAAATTCATTTCAAAATGGACCTTTCAAATTGTCAGACAGGTAAAACGTACACCTTATCGTTTTTCTCGTCGCCTGCCAAATTTTATTTCCAGCATATCAGATTAGACAATGTCACAATGCTTTATCGAAATATAATGCAACTGTCCAGAAATGTAAATATCAGCAGAATTGATAACTACGCAAAATATAATAACTTCAAAATCCAATGTAATGAAATTGGTGACATGATTCGTAGAGAAAACTGTAGCTATTTGTATAATCGTGGCATTTGTGTAAATCATTGAATAGAAATTAATTTTCTCATAAAATTATTCGCATCTAAAATTATCAGTAACTAACCTTTTCTTTCTTTTTGGTTCTCAATCATTTCAACACACAAAATTTTTAAAAATAGTGATCGATATGCAGAGCAAAAAAAAACCTTCAAGATGTGAATTCTATTTTTTAAATACGTAAAAGTAGACGCAGAAAAAAAGTGATTGAATAATAATTTGCTTTTTAATAAACCATAAATTATTCAAACAATGTTCACATTACGTTATTCTGATTACCAAAGCCATCATTTAAAAAAGTGTAAGCAACCAAAAATAGAAACAGCTGTTTTAACTTAACATTTAATCGCGATTAACATCTAGTCTTCTATTTGCCGAACCAGCGTTCGTCAGAAAGCTAACTGTGTAGGCAGTTTGCTAAATGCCTGAATGTAGCCAGGCAGTTAGAAAAATGACGATTTCGATACAACGCGATACTTGGTGAGCCATGCAGATATTTTCACCTGTCGATGCCGCTAATACTGTCGAATTTTTTTCCGAATTCCACAGATTATTATGCTACTATTGGCTGTAAAGGAATCGCGATAATCTTTTTACGCTCTTCTTACAATTGAAATGATGACCGAATGTGCATTAAAAGTCATGAGATCATTTAAAAATGAATCGTTCCAGTCTGACAGGTAAAGAGTAAACCTTATCATTTTCTCGTCGATTACCAATTATTATTTCAAGTATATCCGATTAGAAAAAGGCTCTATCGTAATATAAGTTAACTGTTCATAAATGCAAAAACCATTAGAATTAACAGCCACGCGAAATATGTTTATCATAAACTGGCATTATGAAACTGGTGACAAGATTGAAAAAGAAAACCTTAACTGTTCTTACAATCGTAGCGCCTGTATGAATCATTAAATGGTATTTAATTATGCCGAAAAATTATTGGTATCTAAAATCAACAGTGACTAATGTTATTTTTTTGGTTTTCAACCATCTAAATACGCATTTATTCGTAACAGTCTTGGACAATATCAGTCATTTTCCAGAATTATAAATAATATTATATCGAGAATGATAAAAACAAAAATATTCATTATCAAAATTACTTTGATGTACATCATATTATTTAGCTCGATTCCCACTAAGCCATGCAAATATCTTCACCGCTCACTGTCTTTGACGTTACCATATTTGCTACCAAATTTCGCGGATTCCAATGCGCTTATTGATGCATCGTCTCCAAATTACAATAATGACTTGAGATTGAAATTGCATTTAAGATTCCTACGGATTCGTTTCAAAATGGAAATGTCCGATGGTCTATCAGGTAAAATATATACCAGTTTTCCTCATAACTGTCATGAGTTTATTAATCGTGAGTGAAAAAAATGACGGGACCGGGGCTTGAACCCACGGCCGTCCGACTTGCAAGTCTTAGACACGTTGACCACTCGGCCACGGACCGC
>JAWWMK010037231.1:0-12501 GCA_035047105.1 Galeopsomyia nigrocyanea
TACACTTTATTGTTGCATTTAAAGCGTGACGCTCTTAACCCATTAAATTCACGAAAAATTCGCGAATTATTCGTGATAATTTCTAACAGGGAACCAATGGCTTTATTCGAGTTGAATATTACATATTCCCAGTCCGAAAAAGTCATTGAGTAATTGCAAATGGAAAATATTGATCACGAAATGTAATTCAGGGTTATCAATACAGAAATGTAGTGACATTTTCCCCAGCATAATTTTCACTTGAAAATATAAGAGAGCACTTCGTACCCGTGTACCTATAGGAAATACCATTCATCAAATCTTTTTGTGCGGCTCTCTCGGCGAAGATATAAGAGAGAGAGAAAAAAGTGAGCCGAGTAGTATCTAACGACTCTCCATTCACTGTTCTCAGGCAGGACAACGCAACAACGACTGCGGTCTCGACGGCAGCGGCGGCGGCGGGATTCGAAGATCAACAGGCGAATAATGTAACACTGAGCTCAACAGCCCAGAAGGGAAGCCCTTGGATTAATGCGAGCACCGCCAGCCTCGCGTACAACAATGACGAGTCGAGTGGAAATTTCTTCTTGAAGACGGCAGAAGACTCAACGACGTCTTATTACGACTCGTCGTCGATTCTCCCGGGGAATTTCAATCGAACTTTTGCCATTGCCGATAACGAGGGAAGCGGAAACAACTCCGACGAAATTCTCGCTCGCGACAATGAAGACAAATCGTACGGCAACGAGGCAATACACGCGGACAGTAAGGAGGAATTTCGAAGGCACAAGAAACGGCCGTTCGAACAGGACGAGCGGATTGTCGAGAAGTTCTTCGAGACCGAGGATGAAATTGTCGATGTGCCGAAGAATGATTCGTTAGAGATCGACGGAAATAGTACCGTTGATGAACATGACGCACTTGTGGATGACTTTTTTGCGAATGAGAATAGCCAGGCTTCTAATGAGACTGTGAGTGAACACGACAAATTGGTGGATGACTTTTTTGCGAATGAGAATAGCGAGGCTTCTAATGAGACTGTGAGTGAACGCGATGAAATTGTAGACGATTTCTTTGCGAACGAGAATGAAAGTTTTTCCATCGGTGATTTTTCAAATAGCAATTCGACGGACACATTGAGTAGAGAGAACGATTCAGCAGGCGATAAATTCGTTGACGATTTCTTCGCGAGCGAGAACGAAAATTTGTCCGTGAGTGATGTTGTAAATAGTAAGTCGACGGAAATATTGAGTAGAGAGAACGATTCAGCAAGTGACAAATTTGTCGACGATTTCTTTGCGAATGAAAATGATTTTTTTGAAAATGGATTGAGAAGAAGTGGTCAGTCCAATGAAATTCTTGATAATGGAGGCCAAAATAACAATACTGCGAGTGAACGCGATCAGCTCGTGGACGATTTCTTTGCGTCCCAGAACGAGAATCTCACGAGTAATGGGATTGGAAGCGAAGGACCGAGTGAAGATTCTAGAAGGACGCTCGATGACAAAGCCAACAACAATAATGAAACCGCGAGTAGCGAGTTTAATTCGACAAAAAGCCAAGACGGCGGCAGTGACGTGGAGTTGACTCCGAGTATGGAGCGTTTCTTTGAGGAGTTCAGCAACGAAAATGAAAACTCAACGAATTGGAAAGAAGTGACGAGTAGTATTGAGAACGAAAATTCAACGATCTCGCAAGAGGTTTCACTGACAAAGAGCAGCGCCGAATTGTTCGACGAGGCAAACATCACTTCCTCCGAGATGGCAGAAATCGCAGATTTTTCCAACAATAGCAGCAGCAGCAGTAGCGAGAATTCCTCATCGAAGTTGGAAAACTCGAGCGATTCCAGCGAATTAATACCGTCGAAGGAGTTTCTCGAGGTGGCGATCAACGAGAAAGAGAAAAATGCAGCGCCGCAGCTGCGGACGTATTCAAATGAGACTGCCGCGACTCCGGCAAATGGAACGGAAGATCGATCAACGAAATATCCCGATACGGGGGATCGGAACAAAGCCGGCCATACGCCGTCAAGCGACGATGATTTATTCAAGGAGACGACGCCGACTGCCGCTGCTGCTGCTGCTCCTGCTACGATGACGACGACGAGCTTGGAGGATTGGAGTAGCACGATAGCATCGATTGAGTTCCACGCCGATGAGAAAGGTATGAGTGCTATGTATGTATATACAGATGCCACCCGACCGAGCTTTGTTTTATCAACGCATTCGCTTTTGAATGTATAGCTTACTTTTCGAATATTTTGGCTTGGATATTCTGACCAAAAAGTTTTTTTTTCTTTTAGAATAATAGAGTATTTGTTGTTGAGTTTTTGTTTGGAATTTGTAATTATGAACATCGTGCATTGATCGAACATTAAAAAAATTTGAATATTCAACAATTGAACGTTCGTAAAAATTGAACGAAAATAAGATTCACGCAATGCTTATACGCCCACAAACTTTTTTCCAAGCGAAAAAAAAGTAATTTATACATTTTAATAAAGTAGAAAGTGGAAAATGGAAGGAAACTTCAAATCCAATAAAGCTTGATTACACATAAATGAACAAACTACCTTGATATCTTGCAGTGTCGGAATCAGCAGCAGCAGTGCAACGTCGAAGGCGTGACATCCTGATGACTTTTCAAGACGAAGCGAGCGTCGTCGCCGCATCAGCCGGCAAATTAAGAGCGCTCGAGGCAACGTTGTCGTCGTCGTCGTCGTCGTCGTCTCGGTTAGTCAACGAAGAAGACGACAGCTGCAGCGACGCGTGGGAATCGTCGAGAGACGACTCCTCGCTTAATACACGAGCGTCCTCGAGGAATCAGCCACCTAGGATTATCACTAGCGAAATGAATAAAGGCAGCGGCGCCGAACTCCAGAGGCAATATCGAACTTTCCTTCTTGGCTTGCAGTCCAGACAAATAAAATTCGCCGAAAAAAGGTACGAGGCAATTAAGGGAGGGGCTTCCCCCTTTTTGTTTTCATTCTTTTACTTCTTCTCCGAGACCCTTCTTCTCTTCGAGTTTGCTTTTTAACGAGCTGAAATTTCTTGACTCATTTGTCATTGTTTGAGCGAGTTTCCAAATTGGATCTTTTTTCTTTGCTTACGAGTTCGCGCGAGGGTTTCCGTAGTTTGATTGACTTTTACAATTTCGTGGATTATTGAATCGAACTTTTCATTTTCAATCAAAATATGACGGTGATGATTAATAAAAATGAAGCTGAAGCTGATAGACCGAATTTTTCGGATGAACATAGGGCTTAGTGAATACATATTAGATTATCACCATTTGAACACGTATGCCCACCGAACGTCAATATCTAAAAGACTTATTCTCATGTCTAGATAACGAGCTAATGAATAGTTTGATTGAAATCAAATTGTTTATAAGCTTGTTGTTGGGTCTTACAAGCCTTGACGGTGTGCAACCATGAGTCTTAGTGCTTTTTTAACATTGCTGCTCTGTTGAGTCTCCACTCCAATTTCAATTTTTGACGAATTTTAATACTATAGAAAGTCAAAACAAGAAGTTTCATTGAAATCTCTCTTTGCGTTCAGTAATTATCAGTCGGTAAAGTCACTAATCGCATTCCACAAACATTATTTTTGCAGACTTATCCTTCGATCTATTAGCTTGAGCTTCAGTTAATAAAAAAAAAACATCAACAAAAGTCAACTTTTTATTTAAAACCTTCAAAATAAATAAGCTCGAAAATCAAATACACGATCTTTGCAAATATCCGTTTTCCTTAAATCATCCTTGAAATATAAACCCCCCAGAGATAAGAACTCTATTAGTTATCGCGAAACTCTTTACTGTCGAGCCTTAACCCTAAAAATTGAATAAAACCAGCAAATTTCAAGGGGTTCGAAAGTAGATCCTCCAATAAATTCCAGCGAATTCCCCGCGACATTGAAACCCTCTTGCCAAATACGTACATATCCGGGCGCGTGCGCTCTCATCCTTCGCTAGAGAGAGAGAGAGAGAGAGAGAGAGAGAGAGAGAGAGAGAGAGAGAGAGAGAGAGAGAGAAGTAAGGGTTACGTTTTAGCGCGCACTTCTCACCCCCAGTATTTTTACGATTTTGCAGGGATAGCCGGCGCCGCAGTCAGGCATCAGCCAAAGAGGAGCAATGAAATCCCAAGGATCTTCTACCCATCTGTATTATTACATCGAAAAAGAGAGAGAAAGAGAGAGAGAGAGAGAGAGAGAGAGAGAGAGAGAGAGTACGATTTCTCTTCACGTCAAATATAATCAATTCATAACCAGTGCAGTCAGCGACGTTTACGACTCGGGGGCGCATCTACTATGCATCGAATCAGCTGAAGCAACCGAAAAAAACGACGACGTGGAATTCTTCTCGTTTTTTTACGACGATCGAAGGAGGAGAAAAAAATTCCGGCACAGACACACACACACGTATATATACATGTATTCTCTTCTTTGAGATCGATCTATATGCATGTGATCCCCCTTGTTCTCACGGCCGATGTGCTGTTATCTTTCCTCGTCGACGAGCGCCAGCGCGTTTATGGTTCGCAGGTGACCAAAGACGCGCGTCGCATAAATGTGTGCTTTACGAGAATCCGTAGGTATAGTTTACGACGGGCAAGAAGAAGAAGGAGGAGGAGGAGAAAGAGGCGACACTATGCGGCTAGGCTTTATTGCGTATATAGGGATAAGGCTAAATTGACGAACAGAGGAGGAAATCATCGCGCGCGCGCGCGAGATTGACGAACTCGAGAGCGAAGATTATTATTTGATGAGTTCTCGCGCGCGCGATGATGAGCTATCGTCTGAAAAATGCATGAGGTGCTTTCCTTTTTCTACCCTCGACGCGAGCCATTTTTGTCTTCTTCATCTCTTTTTTTTCTTTCTTATCTTGAGTTCGTAATAAAAGTGTAGGAGTGTGAGAGAGCTATAGTGCTAAGCTATCGAAGTTTAATTTTGATATCGATTGCGAGAAAGAGAGAGAGAGAGAGAGAGAGAGAGCGAGGTTACGCGACGTATTTATCGATCGGAAATAGGAAATTGGTTGTGCCTTCATTTCTCGCGCGCTCGCAAATATTTGAAGATTAAATAATGATTTTCGATATATTTGAGTTTTTTTTTGTGTGATGCAGCGAGCCTCCGCGATCGAGGCTTAACAAAGCTATGAAATATATATATGTATATTTTCAATACGAAATCCGGCGCAGTGGGCATATACGGCAAAAGTGAAAATAAAATTCTTTTCGCGCATGGAGGTATACATACAACGCGCCCACGTAATGTATTTGATGGCGAAATGTCATTTGGATTTCGCGAAATATTGTGTATCCCACAGGACAGAAATGAATTTATTATTATTCCATTAATTTTGGTGGCTTCAATTCGTTCGTTAAAAAACGACGAAACCTTCATTCGCGTGCAGTTGTTTTTTTATTTTTTTTTTTATTGAAATAATACATCGCGCGTGCATCTGTAAAAAAAATCTCTTATAAATCCCGTTATATGTTTGTATACAATTGTGCATTATAAATAAACATGAGAAGTATTGTGAAAAGATGAGCAGATCAATAAATTGTTACAAAACAAATATATCAAAAGCGATTTGCATAAATCCCGTTATATGTTTGTATACAATTGCACATTATAAATAAACATGAGAAATATTGTGAAAAGATGAGCAGATCAATAAATGTTACAAAGTAAATATATCAAAAGCGATTTGCACGTCAATCTAACCGACCTACATATTCTACTACAGAAGCAACGTGAAAATTTCAAAATAGTGAAAAGTCATCGACGACGACGACGACGACGCAGAAGAAGCAGAAGCCAAAGAAGTAGCGTCGAGGAAGAGAAAAAGAGTGTGTAAAAGAACGAGTCTCTGGAGAAAGGTAAAGTAGGAGAAACGTGAACGCCATGAATCAGGTCTCCGGGAGACTCCAAATCATTTATATATCGCAGTCCGTAAATCGATTTTAAGCCTCAAAGTGTCCGGATTTGTAGGTGGGTTTGCGGGTCGCGGGGGGTAACGTTGATTTGTGCAGCCTAGAGGCGTGTGTACACACACATATATATACGTGCGTATATGTGCTGGGAGCTTGCACGGCATGGCCAGGATAAAAAAACAGCCAAGGTGGCTAAAGGCCCGCGTTATTAATGATCCGCGCGCCGGGTATCGTATACGTGTGTATTTCATTCCTCGCGGTATATACTCTCATGGCTACAATACGACCAATCGATGCGGCAGCAACGTTATACTTCCATTCGTTTGCTCTCTCTCTCTCTCTCTCTCTCTCTCTCTCTCTCTCTCTCTCTCTTTCTCTCTCTCTTTTTCTATATGTTTGTGCCGCACGTGTCTTCCCGCTTATCGTTTGACTTCGATGCTCCCACCCCTCTCCTCGATTTTTTTTCTCTTCTTCGAGAAAAGAGGGTTGTATTCATTTTGAGTTCGTACGAGCTTTTATTTATCGAGTAATCTTTCAGGGACGTGGGATAATTTAGATGCGCTATCGATGCCTCCCTCTTTCTTTCTCGTTGGATGTTTCTCATTTAATGTCGTTCATTAAGTATTATAGGATAGAAAAAACAGCAAAGATTGGCTTTTTCCGAAAGGTCACGATTTGTCATTGCATTAATCAAAAGGACTATTCTTTTTTACCTTCGTGGTCTCTGTTTAATCCGTCCTTATCTTCCTTCACTTTAAAGAGTCTTTATAATTTATAATATGGTATAATATCAATCATAACAATCAAACGTTCACTTAGGGTGCATCTCTCTTTAATATCTCTATTGAATATTCAGAAATAAGAGTTGCATGTTTATGAAAAATAGACTTGAAATTTAGAAGAAGCTACTTTTTATAAAAATATTATGAAATTTTGAAAATTAGTAATCCCTGCAAGCCTTCTTTACTCGGTAGTACACTCGCCGACGATTGATTCTGTCCACCTTTAAGGCGCAAGCTTGCTTGTAGAGTGGACACAGAATCAATCGTCGGCGAGTGTACATACTCTTGTTATAGATTTATACTGCGTTTAGAAGCAAATAAAATTATAATAAACAATAATTTACGATAAAAAGGACAATCCAAATACGAGCGAAAAATTGATAAGCCGCAAAGTGTTATCTTACAAATTATTCATCATTTTGATTGTTTAATATTTCAGAAAGCTTTTACCCTCGGCACTTGAAAAATCGAACGAGAACCAAAATTAACAAGCCAAACTCGCGGTTTGTACAAAAAATAATTGTGAATAGATTATTCAGAGTTTCGCTTTGACTATCTCGGCTAGACATGAGCCCTTTTCGTCTCTCTCACTCTCTCTCTCTCTCTCTCTCTCTCTCTCGATCTCTTCTCACTTTTCTTATTTTTCTACCCCATTGTTTTTCCTATCCTCTATCACCTTGGCTCTCGTCCTCCAATATATATACATCTCGTCCCGCTTTATACCCTATGCCTCCCTTATACCCGCTCTCTCTCTCTCTCTCTCTCTCTCTCTCTCTCTCCTCGCGCTGAGCTCGTTCAATTTAAGTATCCGAAGGATCAGCGGTTCGCTTGGCGTATAACCCTCCCTTCTTCGTCGTGGAGATGGTTCGAGGACATTTTCCTCCTGGTACTTTGTTTTTCTTGCCTCTGGCGCTGCCACCTCTCTCTCTCTCTCTCTCTCTCTCTCTCTCTCTCTCTCTTCTTTCGCTTTTCCCGACGACGACGCCGCTCGACTTTTGCCCAAAGCTCCGGCCACTACCACCACCACCACCACCACTGCTTGTCTTTACCGCTAAGTGACTAATAACAGAAATTAATTAGCCGCTCGTTGTTCGCTGTAATTTGTATGCTTTAACCCTTTAAGTTGCTCCATTTTTTATCGCTACTTGCTTTCCTTATACTCGGTCTCTTTATTTTTGGCGTATTTTCTCGTTTCTGATAACGAACGATAAAAAAAACAAGGGGAACTTTGTTGAAGACTTTCAACGCGATCATTAATTTTTCTCTTGTAAAAGCATGGACTTTTATCTTTTGCGAATATCGGACAGTTTTTAATTGAAAACAGAAATAATTCAACGATAATATGAGCAGAAGTTTATTTAAACTGCTAATGAAAAATTACAGCAATTCAATTAAAGCGAAAATTTTACTCGGTCAAGTCTCATCAGAATGCTATAAAATTTAAAGTAGAGAAGTAAGGAAAAACAAAAACATCGTTTTAATGACCTTCTTAAATTAACACGAGCGATTCTCTCCTTTTAGAGAGCAAGCCCATCGTTATAGAAATAAAAAAAAAACAGGCATTCTCTAAAAAAAACATCAATCTCACCGTGAAAGTCCTCGAGGCATTAAACAGCCAACTCTTTCTCTGGATCGTACGTCAAGCTTTAAAACTCTCTTTCCTGGCGCGGCGACACTTGGCGTGAAATCATTCGAGGAGCGAGGCAGTTTCTCCCGGCCACGACGACGCTAATACTTATTAATTGGCGGCATTACCTTTCGTGCGATGGAAAAACAGAAGCTTTTGTTCGTCTACTCGCCTATATCTCTCCTCCGTTTGCCAGGACGACGCGTCGCAGCTCTCTTCTCCCGCTGCGATTAATTAAAATTCTCTTTGTTCGGTGATTTACATTGGACGACTTTTGCGCGTCATTTTTCTGAAACTAGCAGGGGGGGAGGAAGCTTCTGTTAGGCGCGCTCGTGCGTCCGCCCGAATGTGGGTGGCTCGCTCTTTTCATCCGCGCCAACCGTAACCGTTTCATATGGCCTGAATGGGAGGAAGTCCGACTTTACCTTTTGCCGGATTAAAATATTTGCGGAGCTATTTCTACTCTCGGCTCGGGATACTTCTTTTCTGTCTCTTTCTCTCTCCTTCCATCTCTCTTTTTATTTTTCACGTTAAAATTTTCGGGGTTTCGCTGCGAACGTATACCTCTTGTTTTTCTCCGCGCGCCGTTTCAGCCTTCTCCCTAGTAAATAAGCTCATTTGAATAGTTACCGCGGCAAGAGAGAGAAAGAATGAGAGTGGCAGAGAGAGTTTGAACAATGAATTTACATTTTTTTAAGCGATTTAATAAAGTTTCATCTGATTTTACATAAATAAATGTACTCGCAGGCTATCCAGCTCTCAGCTTCTAACTAGCATATAATTGAAAATCGTCGTACTCATAACAATGAATTATTATTTGCAGCATTTTATTAAAATGTATTCATTATACGCGCGATATATATATATATGTTTCTCGCCGCGGAGTGCCTGGGGCAGGAATTTCGTGTGAGCACTTAGGCGCGAGCAATTAGAAACAACTCACCTTTCTGGCCACGACGCCAGACACAACGAAAACCGCTCGCGCGTTCGCCTTTTCCAGTTGTGTATTTAGTCTCTCATTATTTTCGCATACTTCGCTTACCTCGACCTCATTCCCATCGTGTCCGAAATATTAGCGTCGTATATCGAGCGTTTTCCTTTTGTCGTGTGCTCACGTTCCTCCCCTACATATATAAATAAATAAATAAATATATATATATATGTATATATATGCGTATAATCCTGATTTAAAAATTGAACTCTTAAGCGCATGTGTACCATTTACGACGTGTCTGCTTGCGGCGGATGATTTCCCCCTTGACTACGCGGGAAAAAAAATAAAAAAGAAGAACCGACGACCTTTTCAGCAGCGTGTAACGCGCCTGTTTTTACTACCAAGCGGTTGCTAGTATTTTGATCTGGATGAATTATAAACAAGCATTTTCCATTTATAGCTTCGTTACCTTTCCAAAGTGGAGTCTGCTCTGCAAAATATCGCTGTTTTATTTACAAATCGAGATATTCAGGGCTTGACATGATGTTTCCAGTACAATAATAGCGTCGCATATGTAGACGTTATAATAAAGCTACCCATGTCAAAAGGAATACAAGTCATGCAGTTGGAGAACTGCGTCCTTTTTTTATGAATCTCGATCGATCATCATTTATATCTTCAGATGACTTTCTGCAAAAAGCGCCGATAAGTTAATCATTCCCTGTACTCGCTTTAATAGGCCGGCACACACACCAAAAGTAATCTAATGAAGCTCTCAATGGAATTGCATTTCGTCAACCGCATTACCCGAGCCATCTCGCGCGAGAGCGTGTGCGCGTATATACTACGGCGAAGTAGTCGAGGTCGGGTGATAGTCAGACGTGGCGGCTGCCTGCCTATACGTGTATATAGTGCGCAACGTTATAAATTAACCGTCGTAACAGCACCTTGTCGTCGTCGTCGTTGTCGTCGTCGCTCGACAAAAGAGAAGAATCGCGTATGTCTCCTCTTCTCTCTTCGCTCACTCAATTTATCACGCTCGTGTTATTATTTTTCTTCGCCTCTTACTGTACGCGTAGCTCATATGGCACTTGGAGAATATATATACTTTTTGTGGGACGTATAATGTCGAGCATTTTTTTTCTTTCGAATTTGTCCGACGGTTTGTCACGTCATTTCAGAAGCACTGTTTGCATTTGAGATTTTGATGAGCAACGACTTTACTTTTGAACGGTACAAATGTCTATGGAAAGTGGATATCATTTTTAAATCCGATGACGTAAATTTTAGGGTACCGCTGACGTAGTTTATTCAGTGTTCATACGGAAATTGATGCGATCCTGGTTCAGTAATAAATCTAGTGACATTATAGCCTAACAGAACGATAATGACAAAGATCGATCAGTAAAAAAATTTTTTTAAAGAATTTAAATGTTCAAATATCATTGAAATGGATTTCTCGTACCATCGTTATAAATTCTGAAATACCCCGGGATGAACTTTAATTCTGGAAAAGTTGCCCTCGCGCGGAGGTAGGAAGAATAAGTTAAGCCGCTCTTAAACTGGCTCGCGGTTTCTCTCCAATACACAGCCCCCGCGTGACATTGAAATCCCTGGCAAGCGTGTACGTAAACCGCGCGCATCGCATCCTGGCAGCATTTGGATTGTATATCGTAGTCGTCGTCGTGCGCAGTCGGAGAAAAATGGATTTCTCTCGCGCCAAATTTTCCTCCCTTCTTTTTTTCTTCTTGGCATTGTTATCCGTGGATTCGCGCGCGCAGGTGGATGCGAAAGTGGCTATAGCTATATATATGGAGGAGGACAGCGAGTAGCTATACTCGCTTTTACTTCGCGCGCGAGAACGTTATTTTATTTCACTATAATTCAAGCTACTTCGGGCCGCTCTCTCTCTCGCTCGCGCGAAACCCATATTTTTCAGGCTTGACACGTGGACTACGTGCTACTTGCAGTACCGCGAAGCATCCCTTTCCCAGTTCTCGCAGGTTTTTTGATTTTTTCTTAGTTTCCATTGCCGCAAGGCAAGAGATGTCGCGCGCGCGAATCCTTTTTTCTCGTTGTCCTGTTATCTTCTTTTTCTTCTTCACTCTCCCTCCTCTTCTTTTTTCTTTTCTTTTTTTTTGTTTCCGTTTGAATCCCAATGCATCGAGGCTAGGATTCTCCACTCTTTTCATTTCCTTCTTTTTTTCTTTCGGAGGAGAGAATACGATTTCCTGTCTTTTTGCGTGCTGCGTTACACGGGCTGCTCTCTCTCTCTCTCTTTTATTTCTTAGTACTTTACTAATCTCTTTCATTTATGTAAACATGAAGTCTTTTCGTGATTTATAGAGGCGCTTACCACTCGTATTGTTGTATAATCGGGTTCGCGGGGTAAGCCGCGTATATCAGATAAACGTACGAATGTTTTGTTTTCTACTTTTTTCTGTCAAATTTTAAAGGACGTAAAAATTTAAACTCTTTTTATTTGTTACAAAATTTGATTTTTTTTTAATTATCCCTCATAGTCTCTTAGATGTATCAATTTTTGTAACATATAAAACTGAAAAAAAAAAAACATATCACAAGCTCAGTGCGCATCAATTTGCTCAGGTAAAAAGAAATAAGGCATGGATAAAAGATTGAAATTGGAGATTGAAAAGCGATGCCGGAGAAGAAAGAGAGAGAGAGAGAGAGAGAATACACAGCTCTAGTTGGGAACTTTCGATCGAAAAACGCCGCAGCAGTCAGTGAGGCGAGTTCAAAGTCTGACAGTCAATACGATCTTGACGGGATTCTTAGAATGGCACGCAAGAGCGACGTTAGATAAAGAGCCTCCACGATCGGATGGAAAGCTTCATGATGCCTATATTCCCACACTGCATTCTCCTCTCACTCTCTTTCTCTGTGACTTACTTCCTCTTCGATATCTCACCGAGACCAGATAATCGCTTGATATTCTTTCCTCGCGTATGTTACTTTTCCTTCGCATGCGGCATAACTGGGACAGCGTGAAGAGCGCAGAAAATTCATATTGTAATATATTGACATTCCACTACATTCTTGATGCAAAAGTACGATACGCTATAAGAGAAATATTGTCGTGAATGTATTTTGCATTTTCTGTATACTTTGAATTTATTCTTCTGTGCACTTCGAAATAGCTGACTTAATAAAAAATTTGCAATTTACTTTTTTGTTAATTTTCAAACTATTGGTAGAATCAATTCGGTCATAGAGAATTTAT
>JAWWMK010037252.1:0-12491 GCA_035047105.1 Galeopsomyia nigrocyanea
TATAAAAATGAGAATAGCGTCGCTGCTTGTCATCAGTTCGGCTCGAGAAAAACATTCAAATATGACTGCAGTACTTAGGACTGCGATTTCAATGTGCATCTGCATTCTTTCATTTACATTTTCGTTCGGTGAATATTGTTTTCTATGTGAACCGAAAAGTAACGTTGCGATAGATCTGCGATTTTTATAATATTAGTCATTTGTCGAAAATTTTTTTCACGAATAAACATAAATCAAATATAAAAAAAGAAAAGGCTTTTGAAATTCGCCTTATCAGTGGATCTCGGAAGGAAAATTGACTCGCGCCTCCGACGCCTTCCCGCAGCGAGGTGTGCCCGACACAGCTGGCCGTTAAAATAATAAAATGCGAGCGAGCAGAGCTTTTCCGTCGGCCACGAACTTTTGCCGGGCGAGCTTGCTTGCCCACTACCCGGTGCGCTTTATCTCGGGGTCTGAGACTTCCCGCTGCGAGAGCACACTTCTTTTTCTTGCTTTTTTCTCTCTTTCTCTCTCGCGCGCAGTTCGTCTTCTTGCGCCTTGGTTGGCTAATCATATTTCTCTCTTTTTTTTTCTTTTGCCTTTGTACTGTGGGAAAATTATATTTGGACGTTTCTCTCGCGAGTCTTGATTGAGGTGCTCTTGTTTCACTAAATTTTCAACGTTTGTTTTTTGTTTCAATTGAATTTTTTTTAGTTCAATTTAGATTATTCATTGATTAAAAAAAAATCTCGTATCGCAATCCATTTTTCGATATACATACCCAAAAATATCGTTCTGAAAATATAGAAATTCATCTACGTTATTACTCGCTACGAATATAAATATCCACACCAAAGAGGCAACCGATATTATTTAACTTGCGCAACACACCGTACAAAAACCAATCACTCAACGCCGCTCTACATATCTGTAAATTGAAATTGGTTCATGAAATTATAATCCCGAATACTCGAAGCGTCGAAATCAACCAATGCACAAAAAAAAACGTATTGCATATATATAACTCGCTCGCGCGTTTTTAAAAATTGAAAAAAAAAACTCACAAATCGAAATAAAACGACAAACTTTTCTTTTTTTTTCTCACACCCCTCCCTCCAACAAAATCCGCTTCTCTCCGTCATCTATTTATCCGCGCAGACTTGTTTCAGCGGTTTCTCTCGCGATTATTCTTCGGGGCTTCGACAACTTTTCTTCGGGCTTGAAGCCCAGCAGCAGCGCGCCGCGACTTTCGAAGCGAACTGCCGAGCTTTTATTCGGAGCGGCCAGTATCAACAGGTATCGACTACTGACTTTATCTTCTTTCGCGCGTGTATAGACGCGCGTGAAAAGAGAGAGAGAGAGAAAAAAAAACATTTGATCGCTTTGCTCTATAAGCTCTCTATATTTGTAGCGATCGACTCGGAAGTTACATCACGTTCGACTGAACTGATTCTCGAGCAATCAAACGAAAAGCTTTCAATATTCAAATCTTCCAGCTGAAACTTCGAAAATAGAAGAGAGCTGGGGAAGTAAAATTTCGCTCTGTTAACGAACTCTTCATTTCAATAGCTCCATTAATCGATCGATAGATATAGCCATACATAGCTCGAGATAATTAGGTAACCGGAGATTCGAATTATTAGCGCGCGCGCGGGCGACCTACTAATCACATCGCTTAAGTCATCGTCGTCTGCGATATCAAGTAGTGATGGCAGTAATTGCTACTAATTACGTGCCCGTATGATAATTGCCTAACATACGAGCACTTTAAACGCAAAAAAAAAAAAAAAATAACTCAAGCTCGAGAGCTTTCCTCCTCGCTCGTTCGAATAATACTTTTATACAATTATAATTCACTCGTATATGTGTGTGAGTGTATTTTACTTTCTTTCGTTATTCCACAGGCATGAAACAAAAGACCACTCGTGTACGCGTTGTTGAGTAGTACGTTCGCTTACCTCCCTCTCTCTCTCTCTCTCTCTCTCTCTCTCTTTTCTTGCTACCGTCGAGGGAATTAATGAGCTCGTGATTATTATCGCCGCCGCGTGCAAATCGATCCAACACACACACACACACACACACACATACCGAGGGACTTTAACAATGCCAAGTTTTCACGTTCGATTTGACGCTCAACGAGGCTAACTCCCGACGATGACGACGACGACGACGGCAAAATGTCATTTGTTAATGCACTATAGCTGTGCACGTCGAGCACTCTGTTGTGCTACTTTTCCTACGTTCTTTTGCAAATTGGATTAATCTATTTGTTTGTGAATTTCTTTTTTTTTATCAAAAACTCGTCTTTGACGCTTAATTAATTAAAAATTCCATCGATTGATGTAGTAATTCTTTTGACTTCCGTCGCAAAGCTAATTAGGAGATATCACACACATACGTACACATACACGTCGCGTTGAAATGATAAAGTAATGAATTAGAGAGAGAGAGAGAGAGAGAGAGAGAGAGAGAGAAAAGTGAAACGTATTCAACCGCGAGTTGGGTGTTCCCTCGTGCTCGTAAAAGAGAGAGCGTGCGAGTCGAAAAATAACAAAGTAATTAATCACCGTTGCAAAAGAGTGAGAGAGGAGAGCCGGAAACTCTGTTAAAAGCCTCTGCAGCCGTGGGTATGATCAGTAAAAAAGTTGCTAATTAATTACTACACTCAAGCAGCCAGGAGAGAGAGAGAGAGTACCTCCTCCTCCTCCTTTTCCCCTCCGATTAATTAAGAGCTTGATTAAAGCCGCGCATATTTTCCAATGTACGCGCGCGCCAACCTCGTCCGTCCAAAGAAGACTTTACGACTTTCTCTTTCTCTCTGCCATTCGTCCCCCCCCTCTCTCTTTCTTTTTTTTTCTCTACCCCTTAGCTTCCCTTCGAGCAGTGCTCGATTTGTCTCGTCGTCGTAGTAGCGAGGAAAATTGGCCGACCGGTGATATTTTCGACGGAAGCTCGTTAAACCTTTTGTTGTTGTTGCTATTACCCTTAAAGTGCCAATCTCGCGTGACAGAAAGAGAGACAAAGGAATACTAAGATTTCATTCCATTCGCGGGGAACGCTTAACAACTTCGTCTGTTATCTTGAGAGAAACGGTAAATAAAAAAAGGGCCGTGTTTGTCTTATGAAGTCTTGCAAGCTCTGCGCGTTGCGACTTATCAAGACTCCGAGATAGAAATTATACAGCGTGCATGAGGGCGACAATTAATTTTGAGTTATGTGTGCCCAGAAGCCGTAATTGCCAGTAGTAAAGCACGAGGTTACAAAAGGTATATTAAGCGTGTGTTTATCTTGAGTGCCATTGACTTTCGAGACTTCGTGACAAATCAGATATCTCGACTGCGCGTTGCCTGTTGTGTCATTTAAAACACAGCCGTTACGACAATTATTTTGGACTAAACATGAGATGTAGTATAATAAACATATCTTCGAACGGAATTTCAATTAATCAAATGAGAAACGGTGGTAATTTAAAAATTTCAGCAGAAATAAGCTCGGCGAGATGTAATATTCGACACGTTGGGTATATATGTATATATAGCTAAAGTCAAGAAGCCACGAAAAGGTCAGGTACATATTTGGATACGGATCAGCGAGAGAATAATCCTAGGGATTAGCCAGGAGGGAGATATATGTATGTGTGTGTGTGTCCTATCGACTCGCCGAGGAAGATTTAAATGGTGCACGAAGTAGAAGCCGCAGCTCTTTGCTCCTTTTCGACCGAAAGTCCAGTTGATGAACTGCGAAGGCGAGAGACATTTGAACTGATAGAAATTTCTTTGTTTCTTTTTACATGAAAATATAGTTTTTACACAGTGAAGTTATTCATTCAAAGTAGACTGTACAAGAAATAAGTATGTATAAAAAAAATCAATTTATTATCTGTATACCAAACTAGAAACGAAGGTGCTATCATCATTCAACCAACAAAACCTTTTCATCCTTGCACACAAAAAAAAGTCCTCAAACAATGCACACAGAATATCTAGCGCGTAAAGCAAAAAAAAAATGCAACCTCTCGGACACCACTCTCTCTCTCTTTCCCTTGACAATGCGGGTGGTACAAAAAGCAGGCCGTTAAACGGGACAAAACTGGCCAATAACATATACACACACATACACACACGAGAGAGAGAGACAGACAGAGAGTAGAAGTTGCAGAGCCATTATTTCAGCGTTTGAATGGACGATAAGAGAAATCACGTACTGCGTGTGTGAGTGTGTGTGTGTGTGTGTGTGTGTGTGTGTGTGTGTTTTGGACGGACATTGTTCGCTTAGCGGACAGCTTTCTCTCTCTCTCTCTCTCTCTCTCTCTCTGCGAGCACCTTTATGCCGCGTGTTTATGCGCGCCGCCAGCTGCTATTATGCGCCAGTTGTGTGTCAGTGCATGCTTGTGGTCAGAAATCAGAAAGCCTTGCGAGAGAACTTTATCAACAATACCAGTCCCCCTCCTCTTCTCTCTCTTCTTGCCTCTCTGTAAGCTCTTGAAGCTTAGCCGCTTAGGTTTGATGTTAGTTCGGACGTTAATTGCCATTTGTACATTGTTGTGTTTAATTGACGTTTATTGTCGTTGCTGCTGTTGTCTTTGGTGTCAAGGCCATGTTTTACTTGGATTTAGATCATTTTTTTTAGTTTGTATGAGTTTTTATGTAATTTGTTTCTGAAGTTACTAACTGTATAAAATTTTTTTCATCGAATAGTTGATCCAATGATTGAAAACATAAAAATTAATTCTGTAAAGATCGCGCTGTAAATTCGAATAAATCAACCGAATACATTCTCCCCGTATCACCCGCAACTTTCAACAATCAACTTTTGAGAGCCAGGTGTGTGTTTTGTCCGTTAACCATAGAAACCTCCGACACAGGCAAGCGCGCAAGCACAAACCGCACGAGACGTTGGCTTTCTGAAGCTCGCGATTTTGCCTACCTCTGCTTGTCACATTTCTCTCTCTCTCCCTCTCTCTCTACTCTCCCGCTGTTTGTTTGGCGGGCGCGAGAGAAAAAAAAGAACAGACGTGACAATGATTTATCGCAGTTTAAAACTTTTGCCCTCCTCGAGAGCTTTCTCTTTCTCTCTCTCTCTCTCTCTCTCCCGATTCATACCAATTTTCTAAGCGGATTCTCTCTCTCTCTTGCAGCGCGTTTGTTTCTTATTATTTCGCGCGGTAATTATGATAAGTTGGCTCTGACTAATGGACGCGGAAGTGTTTTCGGCCTTTTGGAAGTGAGGGCGGCAAAAGCCTTTGCCACTCGTAAATTGAGAGATCCGTTTGAATTTACTGCCTCATTATGCGCGAGATGACGGAGTGTACGTTGACAATCTATTGTTTGCGAGTAATAATTTTGGAGAGGGATTCTGATAATACGATAATTTATTGAAATAATAAGACGTTCGTTCCATATACATTTTCGTGGATTTAAAATTCTTGTTATTAGAATTCAATTTATAAAAAAAACAATTTAACAATAAATAAAGAGAAATTTGCAAATTTGAAAATTCGCACATGACAGAAAAGCATTTTAATTAGGTGATTAACGTGTTTATCGACAATGTCCCAGCGGTCGCAGTGCCAAATCGAAAATCGCGTCAAACTCGCAAATTCATCCATTTAATTTGGAAATATACATCGACGCGTCGAGTTCACGTCCAATGGAACATGCATGCAGTACGCGCGAACGGCAGTAGCGAGCAAAACAAGCCAAATTGGACTAATTAATTTTGTAACGACGTTACCCCAGTGATTCGCCAAATAAGTTATGACGCGGGTGAAAAGTTGATAATTCACGTCGGAACCCGATGATTAGAATTAACGATGAAAATCCAGTGATCGATCATTCGCGCTCGATAATGATGTATCGAACAAACCGAAATCATGCAATTTACATTGTGCAATCGATCCATCGATTAAAATCATTTCGATACACATTCGATTACGCGGATTAAAAAGTTCAAGCGGTAAATTTATCGCGCCCTATAAATAGAATAAACTTAATCCCGTAGAACGAGAGACGAAGAGAAGCGAATTACACGTACAGCTAGCAGCAGCAGCAGCTGATGTCCTTTGTAGCTGCGCACGCGGCGGTGGCTGTACCGCGATCATCAAAGCACTTTGCGAGAGAGAGAGAGAGAACATTTTTTTCTGCGGCGGCGCGTATCGGGTGAAATTACGCCACTGACGCAAAGCGGTCAAAGGCGCTGTACACTTTGTGAGTGACGACGACGCCCACTCGTAGCTCGCTCGCTCCTTTTTTTTCTTCTCTCTTTTTTTTTTTGTTCTTCGCGCTATATTGCCGGCTTTACAAAACTCGAGTATATACGCGCGTGTGTATGAATGTACTGCACAGTGCGATTTTGATTCGGCCGGAAAACCATTTCGTTGAGCTAATTATGGGATATATATATATTTTTTTTTTTAAATTTTTTAATTGAATTATGAAATTATTTTTGTGATTAACTTCTGCATTTTCATAATTCATTTTATGATTCAATTTTCGCTTGGAATATTACAAGAAAAGAAGTGACGTCGTACAAAATACACCGTTTAAAGTATTTTCGCGTCTTTCCTTCTTCGAGTATCTTATATTCGGCATCGCTTTCTCAGCAATTTCTTGTTAATATTAGAAATTATGTCTCTCATTGAAAATTATTTTCCTCGCACAGTACTGTATTGACTCTTTGTGGTTCTCTGCTTTTTGTCAATATTTGCGCGCTTACAACTGTTTGTTCGCCACGATAAGTCGGCACTGCTCAGATCAACGTAGTATGAAATACGTAGAAAAGCTTCTACATTGTTTTTTTATGATATAATTTCAAGAAAAAAGTTATGTCTTGACATCAAAATATATAAAACGAAGGAAAAGAGCATTTCCAGGTATTTCGCGTGTCGTAACGGTTGTTATTGATGTTTTCAAATAATGGAATTTTGCTGTTCCCGAGCTACTTGTCACGTCGAAACAGAAGTATCAAAACCGTTAATCAATTATGCAATACACGGTGAAATTTCTATTGCGTTATTTAGAGTAGCAAGATTAATTTCGATTGAAATGATATAATAAATACCGATGGATTTGAAAAATATTGTATTAATCTTGTCAAAAAATGAACTCGTTACGTGGCACGCAGTCAAAGTAGCATATCTAAAACGAATCACCAGTTTTTTATAACGATACAAAAAAATCAATGACCTAGCTATTTGAAAACTCGAAAACATCTATGATGAATTTATAAAAAAAAAAATAATATCGCACGGTAACCGTGCGACATCGATGACGAAGCCATTTTCATTGAAAAAAGATACTGCAAGGCAATCCATAATAAATCTCTGCATTAAAAATCTAACAACCTCAACGTCCAGCTAAACACAGCTTTTTAGTCATATACATTATACATCTCACAATCTTGACAAGAAGAGCGGGAGGGATAGCGATCGGTAGTAGGAATATCGTTGTTGGTTAGTCGATCAAAAACTCATTTTTCGTCGGAGCGCGCGCGCGAGAGAGAGAGACAGCGACAGAGAGTGAGAGAGAGTGATATGGTACATCGAACGTGACGGTGTATGTCGGTGTCGATCAAGTCACACAAGCAACGTTTCGAAGAGAGATCGATGAGCATTATAAGCTTCTCCCTGTGCTCTCTCTCTCTCTCTCTCTCTCTCGCTGAAATGAGCGATGAAAGTTTGATCGAATTACCCTCGCGCTACTCTAATCCCAGCTACCACCCCCCACTTTCCCCTATGGCTTGTTTTATCCGGTTAATAAATAATGAAGCGGCCCTGGCAAAACACTGTGAATAGTACATGAACCTACGTGTGCGTGTTTGCATGTGTCGCTGCTGCTGGCTTGGCTTACGAAGGTTTATTGGCTAGGCTTTTCGATGCTGCGGATTGACGTGTATATACTCTTGTTCAATTTCACATTTCGGTCTGATGCTGCTCGCTCGCTATGAGTATTGATTTTCCGTGTTTTTTTTTCTTCGGGCAAAAAAGCCATATTGTTTCGAAAATATTTTTTTCATTCAAATTGACATACATTTATAATTCGAGAAAAACGAGATTTTAACGAGATGGTATGTTCCCTCGTGTTGAAATGGATCGGCGAATGTAAACATTGTGATTAAGCTCGTTCCATTACCATGGGTAAACAGAAAATTGAAGATTTTTGCGAAAAATGCAGAGCGCACAAGAATGTCGAGAGATATGGGCTAATGGAAGTTATTGAAATCGCGCTTCAATTACTAATTGATATCCCCTACTCCTTCAGAGTAAATTTTCCGAAATACGAGCAAGTGCATATTAACCTCGCAAATACTAAAAAATGTTTTCGAAAAAAAAGACATACGCACACCCGCGGTCAAAACTTCGAAGAAAAGAGAAATGATAAACCGAAGTAGAAGAATAAGATTAAAGTGAATACGTAGAAGAAAGAAAGAAAGAGAGAGAGAGATAAAAAAAAGGAAGGTTAAACGAACTGGGGGTTGAACTGCAAGCTCGCTTCTCGGGCGTGTGTGCGCGTTCTAGCATCGAGTTCCGCTCTCGGGCCTTCTTCCTTCCTTCCGGTCGACAAATTGAAATCGTCAGACCGGGAAAACTCTACCGAAAATCCTCACATGTGTGTGTGTGCGCGCGCGCGGGAGCACAGTTTGCGGAAGGACAAGGAAAGAAGAATCGAGCGAACGGCTACGGAATACCGAGACTTCTTTGCGCGAAAAAAAAGAAGCGAAGAAGAGGAGAGAGTTGTATACCCGTGCGCGCGTTGCTCTCTGAATTTTTTTTTTCATTTGTTACTTTGCTTGCGCGTAAAGCTTGCCACTCGATTGCTTGTTTGTCACACGTCGCGCTTCGAAAGCCGGATAAACTTATATATGTATATCCCGTTGTTATTTCGATTGAGGATACGTAATCGCGATGCAGAAGCTTTTGTGTTCATTCATAATGAGACATGCCTGACGAAACTTACTACACGACTACTGGATATTTAGCAATATTGTTCCTATGATCCAAACTTTGGAAACATTGTCTGTCTGTCGAGCTCTCGCTATTCACCATCGTAGCGCGTTTCCGTTTCGCACCTTTCCGCACACGCTAGCTTGCGCGCGCGAGAGAACGAGTCAATTCGGAGAGCGTAACAGTAGGGCGTTCGAGCGGATGCTGAAATTCCGTCAGGTTGTTTCGACGTAGCTATGGTACTGTGATAAACTGCAGCGCAAGAGGGAGAGAGAGAGATGATTGAGAAAGTTAGGTGATGTAACGAAGTGAATGCCTCCAGGAGAAGTATGAGTTACATAGGCAAAAGCCGAGAGAGAGAGAGAGGAACGACGAGACGCGCTGTACTTCGCATCGGTACAAATAGCCTATTTGAAATTAGCATATTTATTACTTGAAATTTCTGTTGTTATAGTCGCGAGCGGCGGCGAAGAGAGAAGCGAAAGAGTCAGCCTATAGTAGTCTTACCGCTTGGAGAATGTTTCTCTTTGGCTGAGTTTTCGAACTTTAATGTCGAATTGCTTCCGCGCGCGTACTTTCTCTGCATTTTCAGGCTGTTCTGAGAGTTACGACGATGATTACTGATATTCATTTTCGCGTGTTAGATCTTCAAACCCAGTCAATTTTTTTCCTCGAAGCTTGATTATCAATTTTTGTTTTGCACGTAAATAATTTCATTTTCTACGTCGAGCTCGCTGTTATTTCGATTCCCATCGAGCATTCAAATTCTAAAGTTGACTGCTCTTATGAAAATTCCACGAGCACCTTATGAAAGATGAAGTAGCGAGCCGCGCGCGGCTTTGGAAACAAAAAGCGTTTTCCAGCGATTCATCAACCGATGTTTTTCAGCGAGAGACCACAAGGAGTTGGTGAATCAACAGCTCCGAAATTTCTGTCGAGCAGCCGTTACCCGGCGGCGGCGCCGCCTCGTCGAGTTTTGGTATATAGCACAGAGGAAGAGAGAGAGAGAGAGAGAGAGAGAGAGAGAGAGAGAGAGAGAGAGAGAAGCCTCACAGTTTGGCAAGGCGATAGCCGTTTCTACGCGAAGTTTGTGGTGTTGCTGCCTGCCGCGACGAATTTCGACCGAGTATATAGCGCTCTCTGTGTCGGCGAGTATAGCCGGACAGGACTGGCTTGAGAAATTTCGGACGAACGACGTGACTGCAACTTTTTAATTGGGTTGTTTCAATGAATGTGTACATGTATATATATTTCACTTCGTCTTCGATGATTCAATGAATATATCTCCTTTTGTTATTGTTCAATTTGTGTAAAGAGTAAAGGTTGTAAAACGAGGGACGAGCAATAAACGGCGACGCGAGTCTAGTTTTATTTAAGAATTTAGAATTACAGACGGATCGCCGCGCGCGCGCGCAAGTTTAATTAAAGGTTCGCTCGCGTGCGATTGTAGGAATTCATCCTACTATTTTCATCACAAAGAGTAATTTGCCCTAGTGTGACGCGCGACACGATTGCAACGTATCTCGTTTGTTTTTCAAGTGCGAATTGTCATGGCATAATTTGAGAAACGGAAAATAAACGAATTTAATTTTCTTGAATAATAACTGTGTAACGCGAAAATCGCGAAGTTTGAATGTGAGTTCTTGTAATCCAAGTTGCGCTTGAGTGAACAGTAACAGAAATTAACGTAGAACGACAGGTCTATCAAAAAAGATTCATAGCAGCATAGGATCGTTAACCCCCCAAATAATTCATGAAGTATTCGAAAAACATGACGTCGATAACAAATATATGATTGCTTCGATTAAAACCCATCATTCAAAATTACAAAATCCTAATCTTATCTCCACACACCACCTCCAAAAGTAAAAAAAAAATAGTGTCCTATCAGACCGACGCGATCCTTCAATTTAACAATATAGATGCGCGCGTGCTCGCGCGGCATTCCACGTCCGCAACTGCCAATTTATCTTTGTGCGACAATTTACTCGCGATGCACGGTACGGCGGCGGCGGTGGCGAGCCAATCTTTATTAATGGCCTCGAGTGCCGCGAGCGCACTCAGCGAAACGCACAAGCCCATTGTCGCGATACCGATCGCGCGTGAAAAAGCTCCTCTCTCTCTCTCTCGCTCTCGTTATGCCAATATATAGTCAAACCACTCCCCTCTCTCTCTCCAACGTTGACGAGGTAGAGTACAGCTAATAGCGTATCGTGTCTTTGTTGTTGCCGGAGCGAGTGGTATCGATGTTTGTTGCTTTATCTAGAGGATGGAAATTTCGAGTGGCACGTGGATATATTTCGTTATCTCGACTTTCTATCGATTTTACACGCTTCGATTGATTAAATTGGCCTCGCCATGCATGCCGCTTGCGATTCGCGGAGTGTGCGCGCGTGTGCAATACACGTATAGCGGCGAAGAACTGAACAATCGTGTGTATTTTGTTTGGGTGGATCGACCATAACGAACGTTGTAACTTTGTTATTGCTTTTATGCTTCGAAAATAAAAAGGATTTGGAAATTCAGTGTTATAGATTGAAATCTCCACTTGATGGAGAAAGATAATGATCGAAACGAAGATAATTTGAAGAGCACTTAAGGTAGCTCTCCACCAATCTATAGTTTGGTCACAGCTAAGAAAAAATCAAGTTGAAAAAAGTGATTACAGTTTGTCTGAATGTTTAAATGACGTTTTGTACTACAATAAATCTTAATAAAATTTTGTAAAATAAACAATAGCAACAACAGTATAAGCGTTCAAAGTACAGCTTATGCAGCATATACTATAGTAAAGTGGTCAAATTTCGAGTTTTCAATAACGTTTGCGTAAGAACTACGTGGTGAAAAAATCTGAAAAAATATATATTTTTACTTGTAGTTTGATTTAGCTATATTTAGTTTTTCAACGTGATCTTAATATTGGTTAAAAAGCTAGAAGAAAAAAACGTAGTTTTTTCCGCACCAATGCCATTGCTCACATGTTAAATTGGTCATCTTTGACCGACAATAACTCGAAAACTACGTGGTGGATCGATTTCAAACTTTGTACGAATATTTTTTATTACATTTACTACGTATATACAAATTTTTTATTAATTCTTGAAATTTCCGTTTTGGTGGAGAGCTACCTTAAAAACAATTGAATCGGTTGCATATCCGTAAATTTCTACGAGACGCAGTCAAATTCAATAAAATAAAAATATCGTGATTTTCGATAAAAAAAAAACTCGATGCCCACGTCATGTCCTCTTCACCGCAAAATCAACGCCACGCCGACGTCAATTCCCAAATCGGATAGTCCATAAACGATCACGTAATCTGCACAACGAATCGACAAAAAAAACCGTCACCCTCCGAAAAAAAAAATCTCACGCGCTACAGTCAGCGCGATATTTATCGAGGCGATCGGCGCTGAAGATTACAAAGATTAACGCGCGAGCCAGTAATCATCGCTCTACAGTTTACACACGCCAACATTTTCAATGGGTACACACGGAAGAGAGAGAGAGAGAGAGAGAGAGAGAGAGAGAGAGAGAGAGAGAGAGAGAGAGAGAGAGAGAGAGAGAGAGAG
>JAWWMK010037263.1:0-12491 GCA_035047105.1 Galeopsomyia nigrocyanea
GGCGTTCATATGGTAGCCCTGTAGGCGGCATTGTAGGCTGCCTACACGGCTACCCATAGGTCTTTTTCCGTGAGGGTTATTGCGAAGCCACCGCAATTGGCCCTCCCCAACCGCTCGCCGCGATAATGGTTTCTGCCAAGATGCCTCAACGAAATATCATTGTCTTTTTGTGTCGCCTTACCACGGTACGTATTCTTTAGTTTCCAAAAACAAAACCTCGATGTCGCTGCGGTATATATGATCAACGCTTTTGCCGCTTCAGCCAACAGTGCGCGATATGTTGAGCTCGAAAAAAATATTATTTCTTTTTTTTTTCGGGGACGAGTTGAACGATTTCAGCGCCGTCCGTGTGGCTGCACTGGTGCTCTAACACTTTGACCGCGACGCGCGAATATTCTTTATCTAATCGAGCATTTTTTTCCGAAATACTATCGGTCGAAACAACAACCTTGTTTTTTAATATTTTTTTGTTGTTGGGAATACAAGTGTTGGTATTCATTTGCTTAGCACTACGCTGCGGCAAATATTTGTTCGAATTTTATTCGGGCAGACATACGAAAATAAACATAACAGCGAGTTCTTAGAGAAAATAAAACTGACGTAGAAACGATGAAAATTTGTATTTGCAAAGTATACACAACGAAAGTCAAATAAATAATAAAAAAAAACAGTATATAGTAGTTTCGTTACTCACCGCTGACGGTAATGTGATAAGGCAGTTGAGCTCTCCAAGTGTCCTGCATCTTGCGATCGGGCGCGACGCAACGATACTCGCCGGCTTCTTGATAAACCACCCTGCTGAGCGACAATTGCCCAGGACCACCAACTGGATCCATATTAGGTCCGTGACCCCAACAACCGCCGTCGCATTCCAGCGTCACGGCACCGCCGATCTGCACTTCGACTTTTCGCGAGTCCGTCGCCTCACCGTTCAATGCTTCTGCTTCGGTTTCGATTTCTGGATTGGCTGTTGATTTATGATTGAAAATTGCATGTTAATTGAGGTTTATTACATTATTTTCGGTGATAGATATAATTAATGTGTTAATGGGGAGACAAAGAGAGACATCGTTTGAAATAATTAAGGATTTATTGAAGTTCGTGACAAGAAGATAACAATAGATTTACCAGATTATTCCAGGAATATAAGTCTATCTGCATTTTGCTATAATAAATTTAATCTCCAATTTATGGACGTGATATCGCAAAAGCCATCAAAATATCTATGGAGATATCGGGGGGGGGAGTAACGGAAGTGAACCTCGATCCGCGTCGTCCGCAGTCCTAAATCTTATTATAAAAATTGAAGTAAATAACGCGAGCAAGCGAATTTAATGGCTATCGAGCGGCATAAATCTTGGAAAGAATAAAAGGATAGTAAAAAGAATGTAGGTGAGCGCGCTTGCCCCCCTTCCCACGGTTCGAACGCTCGCAGGTATACGCAGATGAGGATCGTAAAAGAAGCTTTAAAAACTCGTGATCCTCAGCACAAATCCTCGCGGAGGAGAAGAAGTATAAGAAAAAAAAAAGAACGATTAATTCTCCCATTCCCCGAAAGAGGAAAAACACGTGGTTCGGGAAAAGAAAATATTTGACAATCTTCGGCAAAGCTTCATATCTACCCTTCGAATGTAAAATTCGAAAAGTAGTTTACCACGCGATGTCACGTGTCGCGGATAAAGCGCGCGGCAAGGGTGTGGTAAAATCTTTTTTTACCCTCCTTGCTTTTTCTCTTTCTCTCTCTTATCTCGATAGAACGTGGGATTATATACGTGTCCGATCGTTTGCTCATCGGATGACCGTGTGTCCACGGATATCCTTATGCATATACGTATGCTGATCTTATCTCTTTTTGAATGTAATATCTGCGCACCCCTTCTATGGATTATGCTGCTAATCCGCAAAGAACATTTTTTTTACTGAATAAATTAAAAACACGGAGATCGAGTTTGCAGTTTGGATTTACTGGGGTTTACTACTTTCACGAGGTCTTAATTTTTTTAATTTAGTACATCTCGGAAATTGTAATGATTATTTTACTCTGTGGAATAGTCGACACAGCTGTGAATAATACAATCGTTGCGGTAGATAAATTAACAAAATAGAACGCGGATGTGGAAATTAACATGCCAGTACATTAGCGAGTAATTTTCTGCATCGATAAATAGTGTGGAAATCAACTTGACATGCTAATTAACTAACACAATGCATCTAGTTTTTGCAACCATAAGCCGTTTCTGACAATTCAATTTTCGAAATCTAACATATTCAGCAATTTCAACTTTTGCGAATATGATTAAATATTTCTTTTTTATTTATGTAGAGTGATCGGACTAATTATACATATTTATATGATTATGAAAATAAAAAAAAATATATAAAAATTTTATGAAAGTTGTAATATCTCACAACCATCACAAAATACCTACAATTCGGAAATGAAACATGCATATGGCATGACTCTTCTTCCTATCAAGTCCATCCACCCCTATCCTCCCGCATGAAAAGCTGCAAACGCGCGAGCTATAACACAACCATATAGCGTACAGCCAAAGTAGCTTTTTCCCATAGGAAGCGTGTAACAGCTTCGTAAACTAATCGCTATTAGTTTAACGAGTTTGCCGTGGCTATATACGGCTGCACGGCACGGCATGAAAGTTGGCATACGCGCGCACAAGTCCGATTGCCGCCGACGCGTTGCAGAGCGAAATCGCTCGCTTTGGAATTAGATTTCGCGCGGGAGGTAGGGGGAGAGAGAGAGAGAGAGCAAGCGAGTCATACGATGACGTCAATACCCTCCAGAGCCAGTAGGAGGAAACCGCAGTCATTTGTCAAGGCCGGAAGCCTAGCCCAAACGGAAATTACCCGGGAAAATTTGCAAATTTCCGATAGTTTCTCTCGCCTCCCTTCACCACCTTCCCTTACTAACCCAGCTTACAAGATCATCTCTCTCTCTCTCTCTCTCTCTCTCTCTCTCTCTCTCTCTCTCTCTCTCTCTCTCTCTCTCTCTCTCTCTCTCTCTTTCTCCTCGACGCTACCGAACGTTTATTAAGCATTCAATCACCACAAATTAACGTACGTCGGCGGTGGCGCCAGTAAGCCTTGTTCATTATTACACGCTAGAAGCCCTCGGTAATAATACGAGGATGACATCGTGTCGAGACCATTGGTTTTAGTGTATATATATGCGTGTATGTATACACGTCGACCTAGATTTAGTGATGCAGTCACCAGCTCGCTCGAGCGTCAATCTCCGCGAAAGCGCGTCTGAATTATTAATTCCAAGAGGGCGCGGAGGATGCGCGTATGCTTCCGGAAACTAATCTGCGCACAATTTAGACCACCGCCACCGTCGCCGCGTGAACGTCTATTAAGCATCGATTGCTTTGCGCGTTACGATCTTCTCTTGTTAGTGTGCAGCTGCGGGAAGGATAAGTTATCGGCGCTGCGTCCGGCCGCAATGCGCCCTGGAGACTCTCGCATTATCGAGTTATTCGTGAATTTTCATCCTCTACTACGGCTGCAACCAACTACTTTGCCACTGGCGAATACTTGGCCTGGAATTACCGATAATACATGGCAAATCGATGATGCGCACACGTATTACACGCCTGGGACGATTAAGCTTTCAAGTAACTTCCATTGGCTGACCGCTTCTTGACTCGCACTACTTACGCCGCTGAGCGAAGAATTCTCATTTATCTTCTCGCTAAGTTTGCTAATACCGAGGTAATTAAACTGTACGTTTAATAGTAGATATAACTCATAGAAAAAAAAATTCTTTGACGCTCGCAGAGTCTTATACTCTTTCTCGAACTTAAGTCGGAGGTCGTTCGTCCAGAGAGCGACTAATTAAAAATTCTAGGAAAGCGTCGAATTGACTTTCCACTCTAACCGAATGACGATTTCCGAGCGGATGGAAAGAAAGAATCTTCAAAGGGACATCTTCGTTGGAAATAAAGTAGCGAAGAAAATTGAAAAGTGCCCCTTAAAGTCGCTTATCGAACGAGTTAATTAAGTCGCCGTTTTTTTTAATGAACCAGCATTAACGTCGAGTTCAACTTTAATAAATAAAAGCGATCTCGTAGTTGTTGAAGCCTTGGCTTTTGAAAAAAAAAAGTCTTTGTCACGAGTAGTCGACCGATAAAAGCTTTGAAACTGTGTGTATGTGTGTGCTCTCGTTTCTCTCTCTCTCTCTCTCTCTCTCTCTCTCTCTCTCTCTCTCTCTCTCTCTCTCTCCATTGAAAGGGCGCGTTGAATTGTTATTACGAGAGGCGATGGAAAAGTGACTCACAGCGCACATTGAGGAAGTAGCCGATGCTCTCAAAGATGCCGAGCATATGACGCGTGTAGCATTTGTACCAGCCACTCTCGTCTCTTGTGATCTTCGTGAAGTTCAGCCAGCCGTCGTCACTTTGCTCCACCGGCGGCGGGCCGTTGTCTGAAACAAAACCAGATAAAAAAAATATATATATAGTGATATATAAAAGGTTTGCGCGTCGGGATCCCGTTTACTTTGCCTTCTTCCTCTCTCTCTCTCTCTCTCTCTCTCTCTCTCTCTCTCTCTCTCTTTATCTCTCTTTCTCTCTCTTTCTCTCGCTCTCTGTTCGTGAGAGAGGGGCTCTCCGACAGACAAACAAAAACGACTTCGTTTCTGCGTGCTACTTTGCTTTATTTAGCTGCCTCTGCTCTGGAATTGAAACGTCGCTTCGGATTTGTAAATAAACCGTTCCGACAGTCGCGAAAAGCTGTATTCGAAATTTATTTTCATCGTCAGAGAGCGAATTCAACGTGTATCCTTTCATAAACAATCAACGTAGAGAAATTTGTATTGCGTATTTACTCTTCTAAAGAAAAAGAAAAAAAAAGTCGCAAAGACGTTGCTTGGGAGTTTTAGCGATCGATAAGTCGACGAGTTAAGTGGCAGCGAAAACGTTAATAATTGAATTTGCGAATGAGCGAAAAGTCGATTGAATCAACTTATCGAGAATTCATTGGGTTGAAAGGAAGGTAAGCAGCGGTGAGAGAGCGCTCGCTCTCTCTCCCTCTCTCTCTCTCTCTCTCTCTCTCTCTTTCGCTTCAATACCTCATCATCAATGCAGCTCCCAATCAATAATGCAGCTCCGTGAGAAGAGAAGAAAATTAAATCCAATAATGCAGCAATCGGATAAATTGTCTATCATCGGAATGGAGACGGACAGGATGAAGAAAGGGCGAAGGAACGAAAGCCAAGAGAAATGAAATAATAATAGAATTTCATCTTCCTTCAAGCTCCAAGCTCTCTTCCTTTCTATATCCCCCCGCGCGCGCCTCATTGGAAATTGACTTTTTGCCAGATCAGGCGTAATCGCGAATAACGCGACTTTCGCCGCCGCCGCTGCCGCACACACACGTACATAGAGAAACGCGCGCCGATATATATACTATATCAAATATTGATTTGTCGAGCGCCGTCGCCGCGATGAGTATCGTATATCTCGGCAGCGGCGAGTAAATTGAAAAATTTTCGCAAACGTGCCCGCGAGGCATATCGAGGGATTTTAATTGAGAGCGAGATTTGATCGTGTATAGCCATTCAATTTGACAAATTGAAAAAAATTTTTTCACGTCGACGGAAAGTCAAACGTTAATGAAAGAACGACGACGAAGAGAAAAAAGAAAAGAATGTGGCATTCTTATAAAAGGCTTTTTAGCACTTTGTTTAATGCAATAACTGGTAAGCTTAAAGGGAAGGGGGCGATTCCATTGACGTTATCCTTTCAGGTATCTGGCTTGCGTTCGATGCTCCCGGGAACGCAGGCAGGCAAGCAGCAGCGCTGGCCCAGGTAATCTCCTTATCGCACGTAATTACTCGTCTTGTATAATGGAAGCGCAAGCCACGAGACAGGCCTGAGTGCAGCTGCGCGGTTTGCTTACTTTGTATCGTTCTATTCTCTCCACTTCCACCTCCGCCTCCTCACTTCTCATTACGCTGAATATTGCGAGGATTATTGCTTCGGAGGAGGAAAATCGATAGTAAATGTTTCCCAGATATGATGGAAATTTAATTGCTTTGCTTGTACAACCGCGCATCGCGCTGTAATTGATTGATTGGATTTTAACGAATCTCCTATCTTGCGCTCACTTGTCGGAAACGCGTTTGCGAACCATTGTTCGTCCTCGAGGAAGAATTCAATTTTTAATCGATCGACAATCGAAACTTTAATAGCCTTAATAAATCGTGCAATTCCTGCATACTACAACTGTAAAATGAATTTCATTGCGTGCGGGCGCGTAATAAAGACACGTTTACGACGAGAAAGAATGATAATAACAACGGCATGGGGGACAATGATCAGAGAGTTTACAATCGCACGATTAATTTTTCAAAAGAAGAAAGAGACATAGAGAGATTCGCCCATTCGCATGACGACAATCCTATCGTTGTACGTATATGTATATAGGTACTGAAACATTGCGAGCGCCGCGCACACAAGGGGAGAATTCTATAGCGTGAGATGCTGCTTGTACGGATGTAGGTTAATGTCTCGTCGTCGTCCTCGTCGTCGTCTAGCACTTCCGTTTACAACGCTCACGATTACGTTTTCATTGTGATCGATCGCACTGCATTCCGCACACTCCGCATCTTTTCTTTTTTTTTTGGGATGGATTCATATCTCCGCGTTTATACAGATGAAAAAAAAAACGTCGGTGCAGTGTAGTACCATTTTTACAACATAATGTTTGCAGGTGGTAGTATACAGCTCTCTCTCTCTCTCTCTCTCCTCGTGTTTACGCTGTAATTAAATTATCAGCTCGTGAACTCTCGGTAGCGAGCGAGAGCGTGGCGCGTGCGCCACCACGGTGCTTATATACATCAGCCGCACGTACACCAACCAACCTACGATCGGATATATACGTATATATTTCGAGTATATATATATAGGCTATATATACCTGTACGATACACCTTGCCTATAACAGCGTATTTGCATTCCCTTTAGGCAACGCTCAACTCTGATTATCATTAGCTGTTTACTTCCTTAATGCTCTTGTTTTCGCTTTCTGTTCTTTACTTTTTTTTTAATTCTTTTATTTTTCGAGTAAAGGCAATGATGCGGGACGAGCGTGTACACGATTTTGCAGCGGCAGTCGAGTTAATAGACATTCTCCGCGTTCTCTGCGCGTACTTTAAATTCCAAATTCGTTGTTATTTAAACGCGTTTGATGTTTGTCGGTCGGGCTAAGCGAATTCATCATCGGAAATTCCTTGATGGGCGAATAATAAACGGGAACCGTTTCGGTTATTCATAACATTAACGTAAACATTCCACTCTCTTGGTATTTTTCGCAGCATTTTATACTATACGAGCGTGAAATAGCTTCAAAATTCATATACTTAATTACATTTACGATTGGGTTTCATTCCAGGTAGTTTGTAGCTCCAAATATTTCAATGATTATTTGCAAAGAGTCGAATTCTCGAATAATAATTTTGAAGGAAATAAAAAAAAAGAAAGAACGATGGAGTATACATAGGTATGTGAATTATAATTTGAATTACCTCGCTGCCATATGGGAGCACTTGATGGATTGCTGTCCACTTCGCACTTGAGACTGACTGACATCCCCTCGACGATTGGAATTCCGAAGCCGGGCAGTCGCGTTATCGCGAACGACGGCGTGTCTGTAAAAAGGAAAGAGAAAAAATATATATATCGAACGCTCGTTCGGAATATTGTCGTGCTGTGTTGGAATATTTTTGTTGGGTAGAAAATAGTCTTTTGGCAATTATTAACTTTTGGTGAATTTAAAAAATGATAAATACACGTAAAAAATTGTTTATTGTAATGAATATCATGGAGAAATTGATTTCTGTGTTTTCGTCAATCTTGATTAGAACTTTTTTTAATATTCTAGCAAATTTCTTCATATTAAAAAAAAGGCCAGACAAGAACGACCTAGAAAGAGTAAAAAAAATTCTATATGATTGTTTTAGAGAACCAATTTCCTCTAGCGTGCATCTAAATTGGTATTCCCCGAACAAATTTCCCACGTCGAAAAAATTCATTTTGTTAGCGAAAAAAAAAAGAAAAAGAAGGAGTAAGTGAAAAATTTCCCCGTGATGGTGAGCATATTTGTTTTTTTTTTCGCTAGCGTACTTTCACGCACAAAAAATATTAAATTTTCAAAATGAACGTGTTCATCATCTAAATTACAACCTCATCGTGAAACAAAAAAAAATATCAGGAAAACACAGAGTGTAGGACAATAAGCATCTGGCATTTCCCCTCATCGTCAAAATGTAAACACTAAGAACCGTCTAAAAATTGGACTCGCTCCACAAGCAAACTCGCGCGCGAGAGGGCGTTTAGCAAAGAGAGTTTTTATTTTCCTTTAGCCTGATGAAAAAAAAAAAAGAAAGGTCGTTGATCTCTTCCACTCGTCGGCGCTTAATCAGCAAAGAAGTTTTGCACAAGAAGACACGGCACCGAGAGGGAAGACAATGCGAGCTTAATGAAAGCTGCATTCCGACGTAAACAATGCTCTGCTGCCGACGCCGCTCAAGTGGCCCACAGACCTCGATCTCCCTCTCTCTCCCTCTCTGCGCCTAATGAGAACTTTAAAGCGCGTCGCGCTGAATATCCTATTTTCATTTGGCCGCAAGCCAGTAAATAGTTCCCCCCATTCCACCTCTCACCATTGTCTAGCGCCACTCACTTGCCATCGGAAATATCGCGACGCGTCAAGCGCCTCTCTCGCTCTGTCTGTTTCTCTCTTCCTTTTCTTTTTTCAGCGACGCTTTTATGGACTGCTGTTTTCAACGCTGCTCTTTATTTTTTTTTTTCTACCGTGCTGCTCTTTCCGTCGCTGTACGATTATTGTGTGCTTCACGCGGAAGTGTGTCACAGTAATAATGTGGTTTTGACGTTATTGAAGAAATTTTTTTTTTCTTTTGATTGTTATTGAGATGATTATTCGAACAGCATGTACGGAATATTTTTCGTTCTTTTATGAATTTTAATCATGTGGCTGGGAAGGAATAAAGTAAAACGTTTGATTTTTCACGAAAATTTCATAATACTAAAATCCTGCGGAATTGGTAATGTTAAAAACGATAATAAGTTTTCCAATTATACAAACGTTTCAGACTCGAATAACGAAACTTTCACGGACAACAACTTTGATTGAAGCAGGACCGCGCTTACTTCAAGAATCCCATTTGATCTTATCGTCGTATACAAATTGAAGTCTTTATCCTTCTCGAGAGATAGCTTTCATTAGCTCGAACAACAACAACAACAACTCAATTTCAAAAGCACAATTGCTCGGCCCGCCGCGACACAACGGTTAAATTGACCGAGAATTCTATAAAATTTATTTGTACGATGGATAAGCAAAGTTTCGCGGCAAAGTGTATTTACCCGAAAGCCAAATAAAGTCCTTTTTGCGCGTGCGAAAGTTCGGAGACGGAAAAGTTGCTTCTCTCGCCGGAAAAAAAAACTTGGTAATCTTCGACTCGTGACTCCTTTAAACGACGTCCTCGCCTCTGGAATAATTAAGAGACCGCACAATCACGTCGTCCGTTTAAATTGCATTTCAACGAGTAAATTGTCGTCGATCGAGATTCGGCGGCGAGAAGAGAGAGAAAAGACAATTAAAACTGTATCGGACGAAAAAAAAAGCTTCGAGTGTGCATGTTAACGAGCAACCGCGCGCGCAAAAAAAAGAGAATAGTGGTTCGTATTTTTTAATTGACGCGAGAAGCGTTTTTTTTCCTCTCTCTCTCTCTCTCTCTCTCTCTCTCTCTCTCTCTCTCTCTCTTCAGCCGCAAGCGGCTTTAATGAATCGCGCGGCACTTACTTTGTGAGCGCGCGGGGGGCGCCCTCTTTTCAATTTACCCTCGTCGGTTTTGTATTCTTTTAATTCCTCGGTAATTCATTGCAAGGCAACTTCATAAAGTACTCTTCAATTTTCCGCCCGTTGAAAATTCCTTGATGGACTTCCGAGGAATGTATGGTTCGTTTTTTTTTCCTCTCTCTCTCTCTCTCTCTCTTTCTCTCTGCCCGCACTTTCTTGACTACTCGAGCTACCGAGGCGGTGCTCTTTAAAACTCTTATCGCCCCGGCAAAAGTGATTCACTGTTAGGCGGGGATTATATCGCGTGAAATAAAGTGGCCTCGACGTGCGGCTGGCCCAGTCTTGATAAGTGCCTTCGCCACCGCCGCCGCGCCGACCCGCGCGCTCGCGTTCTCTAAAGCTTGTAACTTATGTCCTATATACCAGATGAATCTGACGATTTTTTCTAAAGTACGCTATTATGAGGAAAAATTTCTCCGCGCTGCTGCTGCTGCTGCTGTACAAAGTACGATATTTCTTTTCTTTTACGGGGAAAATGAGAAAATCGCCGAGGACTTTTATAAGTCGGAAAGGAAATTAATTTCGAACAACTCGTATGAAATGATATCTACAAATAAAATTTCAACGGAATTCCGCCTACGATGTTAAATCGAGTGAAGAAAAACTATTACAAATGGGCAACCGAGGGTGTATATAAATTTGTTTTTTTTTGCTCCTTTTCTGAAGTGCGTATATGTATATCCTTGACAACTCCATAAGCTCAACCTAGCATAAAAACAGGCATCGCACACGAAGAGTATCAATCCAATATCGTCACGCTCCCTTGTAAAAAGTGAAACTCATGAATCGCGCGCGCAACTTGACAAACGACATCAATCGTGTTTTCCTCTTTTTTTTTCTTCTATCACTCCCCCAGCACGTTCAAAACAGAGACGCGCGTCACACATACTCTCGATTCCCTTCTCCCTTTTTTTTCGCACTTCCTTACAATTTTTTTTTTTTACACTCGAGAAAATCTCGCTCTAATGAAGTGTCAGGCGCGCGCGCACGGACACAAAGGGAAAACGCCCGCGGGCCGCCGCTGCCGCCGACGTTGGGAATTAGACGCGCTCGTTAGCGCTGATATTAATGTGTGCTACGCCGCAAAAAAAAAGACGCAGTCGTCGTCGTCGCGCGACTCGCAAATGTACGAGACGTGCCTATTATACCGTCCGAGAGGCAATTCTTTCTCATTTTCGCCGATGATACCAACTCTCCACTCTTGACTTTTTTTTTCCTCCCTCGGTGTGTCCTATACGTGGAAATCACGTTTTATTATCGTATGCGGCGAGCTGGCGGAATTTTTTTCGCGACAAAAGAGAGTGAGATTGATTCGAGTGCGAATGGATACTTATGTTCATTTTGTTAATGTGTTTTTTTTTTTTGCGTGAAAAATTTGAAATAACGCGTACGATTATGATTCTGCTTTCACATCCATTCTATTTCTCTTCCACGTGTGATGTATCATTTGAAAAATTCAACGAATTTCCAGTAAAAATTTTCTCGTGCAATGAATCTGGGTCACCAAAATACGAAATGAATAATCGAGCTTGCAAAAAAAAAAAGAGGAATAAGTAAACTTGACCAACCCTGCAGGTTGAACAAGTTTTTTTTCACGAAACTTCGATATAATTTGCATTTTTCCAGGATTAATTTAACGTCATTTCTGTGAGGAGAAATTTTCACTTCGTACCTTCGTTAATCATAATTGCGAAATTGTAATTATCACTCAAATAATAACGTTAATTCGCTTCTGTAAACATATCTGTTATAGTTTACTCATGCATTTAATTAATGGTAGTAATATAATGCAATGATTCATTCAGTTATTCTTAAAAAATTGAATTGTTAATTATCGTCTGTAATCAATTTTACAAATATCCTATTCACTGCAAACATGACTTTCAAACAATATATATCAATGTCGTTATTGAATTGTGTATATCAACAGTCCATTCATTTCAAAATTCATTCGACTATATAATAGCAATACAAAACCATTATCTTTTTGTGCAGCCAAATAATTCTCTCTTTTTCACAAAACGAAAAAAAAAACCAAACGAGAGCAGCCTTCCTTTATTTTTTCTACCAGATATCAAACAGAAACGTCCGTCTCGCGCACAAAGTACAATTGTCTCTTTTTCTCGGTCTAGACGAGGTATACTATATAGTATAGCCATCCACGCTCGGCAAGCCTACACGCATCGTGACCAAAATGTCAAAACGTTGCCGGGAGGGCTCCCCCCCTTTTTTTTTTCTTTTCCACGCGCAAAAGGCAAGGAGGATCCCCTTGAAAAAATGTTTGAAGAAAAGCCTTCCCCTATATACCGTCGGCAAGGTAAAGCCGCACGGTATAATCCATATAGTTGGAATTCATAGAGCGTAGTCGCGCGAAGCATCGTGATTGTCGCGCGCGCTCGAGTTTGCAACACAAGTTCGACGACGCATAATGAGCGTCATCAAGATAAATGGCCGTAGAGGACGAGCTTTGAACTCTCAGAGTCATCGACTCGCGTGTAACGCCTCGAGTTTCGACTCGAGTGAGACAAAATCTGAAATGCAAATTCAACATTATTATGCCATTTCGATGCATCTCTCTCTCTCGATATATA
>JAWWMK010037274.1:0-55243 GCA_035047105.1 Galeopsomyia nigrocyanea
AGAGAGAGAGAGAGAGAGAGAGAGAGAGAGAGAGAGAGAGAGAGAGAGAGAGAGAGAGAGAGAGAGAGAGAGTTGAAAGAAAAAAAATCTACATTCACGGGAAAAATCGGAAAAAAAAATTTTTTTTTCTCTCCCTCAGTTGTAAGATAAAAGTCTTTCAGTTGCTTGCACTGTCACGAACGTTGCGGTTCTCTCTCTCTCGAAAAATGCCTCGGCGAACCCAATGAAAGGACTTTAAAAGCTCTTCCCTTCCGTGAATCCGGCCCCGCGCGCAAATATCTTTTCTCTGTTCCTCCTGCAAGCGCGAAAGCAAAGCCAGAGAGAGAGAGAGGCTAACCTTTTGCTAAGTTTTTTCCCCTCTTCTCTTCGTTGCCAAAGCTACTTTTTCCGCATTGCTGTCGTCGAGGCGCGCTCTGCTTTTTTTTTTCTTTCTCTTTTTTTTTTTTGTTGCCTCCCACCCATCCAAGATAAACTAATATAAGCTCGCTAATGTTTTCGCCAACTCAATTTTTTTGTCTCTCCCTTCTTATATACTCTTTGCTTTCTCGGAATATACACGCGCAAACATTTTTCCGTATTACGGCCGGATAAAACGGCTAAACTAGTACATAAAGTTAACGAGATATCGCATAATAAAGAGCCATTCTTTTTTTTATTTTTCATCATCTCCTTCCGCTTTGATTCGCCGAGCCATTTAATATTTCATTGAAAAATCGATCGCTTATTTTTTTTTTTTGTTGAGCAGAAGCAGGCCGCAAGCCCGAAAGGCGACATGAAATAACACTCATGTTGACTCGTCGACTAGCAATAAAAAAAAAAAGTCTTTTATAGCGTACAGAAAGAGAGGTAGGGGGTGTGCCATTGCCAGAGGATAATAGCATGAGTTATAAAATTCCGAAGTTTAAGCGACGATAGGGAGAAAAAGCGAAGAAGAAGCTTAAGTATTATGAGCGAAAATAAAAACTGGTTATACAGCTTCACACTCGAGCGAACTTTTCTTCCTCCGAACGGGGAAAAAAAAATTTTTTTCTCGTCGATTTCTTTTCTCCTTTTTTCTTCACCTGCTGCAGGCAGTAATATTTCAGATCCATCGCTTGCTTCGGGGGTTCTTGTACTTTCAGAGTAAACAGATGATGCATAGAAATGTGAAGTAGAGGAAAGATATGAATTCGCCTCTCTCTCTCTCGGTGCAGATATAAATGCCTTCGCTCTTGCATGTATCTGCTTACATATAACGTATATTCGAGAGCATTCATAGCTCGGCGAATCTGAATAGGGACTTGGTAGGAAATTTTTTTCAAAATTAATACTAGAGAATATTCCCCCTTCTCCGATATATTGTACTTTTGTATTTTACGAAGCAATACGTTACACAGTTAGTAGTTGATTGAAATCTCTGTTCTCCAATACATCGTATCCTATATATATAACTCTAAGAGAGAGAGAGAGAGATCCCGGAGAGTTGAACCTCAAATTTGTCTTGAGTTTCGCGCGCGGGGACGGGAGGCTTGCGCGCAAGGGACGAGTCAAGCCCGATTTCACGCATAGTTGCACTCACTGATTGCTCTTTGCTTTAACCTCCTTGTGCGGTGTTCGATTCCGATAATCTTTTGTTCGATTGCTTTTTTTTTCTCGAGAAAGAAGCGCGAAAAAGAAGAAGAAATATATATATAATAATGCGCGCAACAATGACGAGAGAGACCGTGAGGTTTTCAAAGGCTCTCGACTAGATTAGTAAAACGCGAAGCGAGCCGGAATTAAGCTCATAATTCAGTGGCTTTGGCCTTCTCCCACAGAGGCAGTCTCGGCAAGGCAAGCTTGGTTTAAAAGCCACAAGGAAAGTTCCAACACGCTGAACACACACACACACAAGCTAATGCCATTCAACGTTAATCATATCCTTTATTCTTTACGATTGTAACAAAAAGTAATTTATTTCATTTCCCATCCATCATATTATAAAATTTTGAAATGGGATATATATATTATATATGTGTGTAGCATCTTTCTTACACGCGTTCAACGTTTTGTAATAATCGAATTGGCATGCAAGTGGAGAAACGAGGTCGCGATGGCGGTGGTGGTGGTTGGCTGGCTGTTTGCGTGTGTACGTGCATAGAATTACGCGATTCGCTATTATCGAAGCGCAAACCGGTGAAGTGATTAGACGCGTTCGACGCTGAAGGGATATGGCAAATTATTATTATTATTATTATTATTTTTCTTCTTCTTCTTCTTCGGGAAAAACAACATCCCCGTAAGTTGGGTTAATTGGCCCGACTTGCTTTTGCGCGTGCGAGCGAGCCAAGAAAACTTTTTCCCTCTCTCTCTCTCGCTCGAGAGTGGTGAAAATTGTTTTGAGACGATAAGTATACTACTGCTCTTTTTCTGCCATACTCGACAACAAGAAAAAAAAAAGAGAAAATTCGAGTGGGAGAGAGAGTTGCGAGAGTTTACGCGGTTGATTTATTATTGCGCGTTATACACCTGCAGTAGTAGTATCGTTTCACGGGGGGGGATGGGAGAGGGTGAAATTTTCACGGGTAAAAGCCGCTATTTACCGAGCGATATTTCACATCGACACGTTGGCAATTTATGACTCGACGCCGATGCCGCCGTTGCGCAGCCGTAGTCCATTAGAGAAATGCCATATCGTTCAGCAGCGCGAGAGTTGAAAATTAAACAAACGGGGGCTGGGTTGGAAAAAGAAAAAAAAACATATACAAACACAAGGAAATGAGATTGGAAATTTATATTGAGAATACAAACTTTTTACGTGTGTATATGCACGCTGTATACTCAAAGGGAAAGGCAATCGTAAATGTATATATCGTTTGAGCCAATATCAGTCGGTCCCGCGAAAGTTTTCAGATGAGACAAATTGGCAAGATTGCAAGAGCAAGAGAGAGAGGGAGAAGAGAGTTGGCATCAATCTTGTTTTTTTTTATCTCTCTCTCTCTTTCCTCTCCCCGCATACTCGCGAATAAAAGAAAGATTAATCTCGGAGACACACAGACGATAGAAGAAGAAGAAGAAGAAAAGAGAAACTACACAAAGCTTTCAACTACGTTTCGCGGCATTAATTTTCTGACCGAGATATATAAAGCAAAACTCGTTGACTTGAAAATTATCTCTCCCTCTATCTCTCTCTCTCTCGAAAAAAAGCTCCTCGTACAAAAGTCACTCGGCTCATTTACACACGGCAAATAAATCTTCTTGGCCGGCAAAAATCTGCTGGACATGCCGAATATTGAGTCGGATGTGTTTCGGGCATCCTTCCAAGAAATGACGGGCATTAACTCCTCTCTACCTCTCTCTCGAGCAATGAACCTTCGTCATACAAGTAAAACAATGTCGGATTGGCTTGCGAGAGAGCACATGTTTGCTCAAGCCGCACATATCCGCGAAAGCCGCAAAAGGAATTCTATTCGGGCGAATCATTGTTATTCTCGACATCCACTTCGCTCTTTAGCTATTCGACTATACGCTGAGAGAGAGAGGACGAAGAGGAATCGATGGATAACCGCAATTCTTGGGTAATACGCCACCACCACCACTACCACCGTCACCGTCGCGTTTATTGCTTATTATAATACGCCGAGAGAGACAGAGAGCGAGAGCGAGAAGCTTTGCTAATTAGCTGTCAAACAACAACAAACAACACTTTATAGCCTCCGGCTGCGCGAATTTATACTAGTGTATATATACATATAGTCTAGAGAATTATATATATATCTCGTATTGTTTCGATCGAAGCATTATTGTCACTCTGTTCGTACGTTAATTAAATGGATGATACAATAGTAAAGCTCGTACGAACTTATATTAAACTTTGGCAATAATTTCATCATCCTCTCTAACTGATTATCCCCCCGACAAATGCCGAATTGGCTGGATAAAAGCTCGCGAGAAACAAGAGACAAGAGAGGACAAAATAAAAATAAAGAAAAGGAAGTATATATCGGAAAGTATCTCTCGTGCCATTTCCTATATTCCCCAAGTGGACAGTCTCTTTCTCTTTCTCTCTCTCGAAAAAGCGTGACACTGCTCACTTCACTGACACCTAATAGCCGAAAGTAAAAAAAAGGAGAAGACCAGCTTGCCTCAGCGTTTACGTGACGCCGAGCTTATATCGCCAAATTTGTTTCGATCATTTTCGTTTATTAGTTAGTTATATATATATGTATATTTCCTAAAGCAAAAAAAAAAAATAAATAAAAAAAAGAGGAGAAAAAAAAAAATATGCGACTCACGCGAGAATCGCGTGAGCGACGTGAAGATTTTACGAGCAACGCGCGCGTCAAGGTTTATACTTCCCTTACCCTTCCTCCTCCTTTCCCTTCAAAGCGAGCGAGCTTGCAAGCTTGCCTTTCAATTCTCACGAGAGCGCGTGTGTGTATGTGTGTGTACGCTCCGTGAAATATCAATTTTCCACATAGTCAAACCAATTGAATAGTAGGTATCTTACTCGTGGAGTTTGAGAAACCTTATTAACATGCGAGAAATGAATTAAATCATTGTTATTACAGTAAAAGAAAATAAACACGATTTACGTATTGATTCTGTTCACTCAGCTTTAATTCCTAAGCTAAAGCTTCATGTTAAAAATTCCAAAAGTCGACAGAATCAATCTGCGCCGAGTATTTATGTATTTTCGCAATCACTAAACCGTTAAAATTCCATTAATCTAAGAGGCGAAGAGATGTCGAGAATTTCATTACTCGTCGTTGGAAATAATCGAATACGCAATGTGTGGGGTAAATGTTTGTCGAAATGCTCTCTCTCTACCCCTCCTCCCGAAAAAGCATATGTAACGAGCGTCGAGGCCAGCAGACAAACTCCCCTAGGTAATCATTTTCTTGAAGCTCGCTTGGGAATCTGCTCCGCTATGCTCCTTTTCTCTTAGCATATCGGTTGGCGTTTACCGCTTTTCTCTCTCTCTCTTTCATTTACGAGCGAACGACGTCGAGATATGCAGAATTCGAGCTTTCTGTCACGGTTATGATCCGCTCGTAAAAATCCTTGCGGAAAAAGCCAACCCAAAGAGAGAGAGAGAGAGAGCCTTTTATGACGCAACCCCTTTGAAATTGTGCAATCGCCGTTAAACAAACAAACAGCGAGCAAGAGGAAGAGAGAGAGAGAAAAAAAGGAACTCTTGCGTCGTATAGTCGTCTCTTTCGCTGGAATACACACTTTCATCAAGCGAAATTCCTCCCTTTTTTTTTACAAAGTACTACCGTAAAATATCGAGAAAAAAAACTGTGGATTCGCTCATCCTTTGATCATCGCTAAAAAGCGATCGCAATTAATTCAAGTCCAAGATGGACTGGCAAACGTTAAGGAATAGACAAACAAAGCGACGAGTTGTAAATGTAGTTTCTCGAGTATAGAGTGCCGCTACTGCTACTACCGCGGTGGTTGCATCACTATTCGATAAATGTTGATTCGATCATTCAAACCAAAGAGGCACTTGTCGCACTGCTGCTACTACTGGTGGTATACTAATGTGCACACAAGTATTTCTCTCTCTCTCGCGGGTGTGCGAATCGAAAGCTTCCATTTGCTTCAATTTCGCTGTGTCAACAAGCCGACCGACCGAAAGTGCGAACGCATAGCCAAGTAGTACAAATCGCGATGCGGTCAGGCGGAAAAAAAAATTTTTTTTTTCAAGTACTACTTAGCAAAAAAAAAAGAGATAAAAAGCGAACACTAGTTATACATACATACATATGTACAGATCCGTTGACATATGTCGAGTTGTGCAACATTGGCGTCATTTGGCGTGCAGCTAGCAGAAGCAGTAGCAGCCACTCTCTTCCATTAGCTTCAATCCTGATTAACTCTCTTTCAGCAGTGGGGTGATCCATTGCGTCGTCCTCGCGTAAATGATGTCGCTATCCTCTGCTGCTGCTGCTCTCCCTTTGGCTTGACGCCAAACGCCATGCACGCACCATTATGCTGATTCCACAAAGAGCCTCGATCTCTATATGTTTCTTCTTTCTCGAATGAAAAAAAGAAAGAAAAAAAATTTTCGTGACACAAACGAAACGACAACGATGGCGAGTAGGGAGGTAGGAGTAGTAGTAGCAGTATGTATATATATATATCTGATCGGATTTGAAAAGGGCTTCTGGTATAGCTATTGACTTTGCTGGAATTCGATACTCTCGTGTGGCATTCGATATCGCGAATATCGATGAAACGCGTATATAAAACGCCGTGGGTTGGGGGGGAGACACAGAGTCGAGAAAGATAAGAAGAGGTATAGTAGGGGGGAGTGGGGGAGAAGGAAATCTTTGTGATACGCGTTTGTGATTGTTAAAACGCTTCGCGTTGTTCATTTGCAGCGAGAGATAAATTTTAATGGCGTGTTCGGCTTTTTTGGTTGCTGCTGACTTTTCGTTTGGTGAATTATGTGCTCGCGTAATGAAACTGTCCGGTGTAGAGAGAGAGGGAGTTCCCCGAGTGGAAAAGCTTTTTCTCCAAACTCATTAACGATCCTTCGTTTTCTCGCCTTGTTCAAACCCCCCCCCCCCCCCCCCCCATCACCTTACCTTTCTTTATCGCGTGCTTCAATTCTCTCTCTCTCATTCTCAACTATATCTTCCTCGTTTCTTCCGTTCTTTGATGTTTTTCTTTCTTTTTTTTTCGACGAATTAACAAACAACGTGCAAAAGCTTTTCACACTCCTCCCGGGCGCTCCCGCTCGAGGTTTTTAGGTGCTCAAGTATAATGAGAATCCTATCGCGATCGTCTCGAGCTAAACTTGCTGATCTTTTCTCTTATCTTAATATTCCTGTCCTCGCAAACTTCTCCAGATTAGTATCGGTTACTAAGGGAACACACACACACGTATATAGCTACTTGAACTCTCAACGACGATGAGAGAGAGAGAGAGAGAGAGAAAAAGAGAGAAGGTGAGTGCGATATATAGCCTAATGAAGGGATGCAGAGAAGCTTGCGGTCATATCGAGTTTCCCGGTCACGTAAAGTACAGTTTTGTTTTTCTCCTTTTTTTGACCCTCTCTCTCAAGCCATTAACTTTGTTCTCTCGGCACTCCACCTATGCTTTTCTCACACCTCGAGAAAGAGAGAGAGAGTGAGTCGAGAGAATTTTTTTTTTTATTCCAGCTGCCTGCCGGTGCTACTACTGCTGCTTGGCAGTCAGTACGACACACTTGCTACCACGACCTCAACAATATGCCCCCGAAGATTGGCTTATTTGTCAGGAGCAGAAAAGAGAGAGAGAGAGAGAGAGAGAGAGAGAGAGAAAAAGACGCCTTCATTCGAGAGCAAATCAGACACATAAAAAAAAAGAAAGAAAGAAAGGAAAAGAAAAAGGCTCTGATTGCACCTATTGAATTATACATATAGAAGAACGCGCTTTAGTAAGGGGAGAAGGAGAACGTGGTGTGATATTAGATCAAGCGCCGATATATATACCCCGAGAGAGAAAATCGTCGGAAATCCGAAAACCCTCTCGCTCTGCGTAGTTATAACTTGAAGAAACAAGCAAAATATCCCTCTCTAATGGAATTGGCTAACGACGACGACGACGACGAGCAGCAGCAGCACTTTCAGTTATTAACGTACATCGCAAGTACTACTACTACTACTACTACTACTACTCGCGAACGCGACGCTCATTAGCCGAATGAATTTCATTATTCAAATCGGCTGCCGCTGCTGCTTCACACACACACACATACCAACTCGCTTTCGCTCTTGGCAAAATCTCTCGTTTTTTTTTTTTTTTTTTTTCGTTTCTCTCACTCGTCTCTTGTAATCGTATATATCTTGCCTAAACTTCCATGCGATTATATAGCTTGCACCCGCCGTCGCGGCAGTTTCGCATGCTGCTCATTTGACATTTCGATGCGCAATTTCCGTCCGAAGTACTTCCTTACTCGCAGAGAGCCTGCTGTGATCGGATTAATCGATCGCCTCTCTCTCTCTCGCTTCTCTCAACGCTCACGAGCGTATAATTAACGCCTACATAAATCATGCGGCAGCAACGGCAGTTCTGTGAAATAGGTTGAGGACTCCCGCGAGAGTGAGTGAGAAGCTTCATATCACCTATATAGGTAGGTAGGTAGTAGTATAAGTAGTTCGAGAAAACGCTATCGGGTTATATAAAGTATAAGAGGCGAGAAAAAAAAAAAAATATTAAAAAGGAATCCATATAGAGTCGATTTCCAACACCTGTGACGACGCGATTGGTTACCCGAAAAATTCCCTCGCACACACACGCGTCGCGTTGAATATGCGACTTTATTAACTCGAAGGTTTCTTTTTGGGGGGAGGGTAAAGTCGGATCGCTTTATGGCTTTTGACCTTTCGGCGAGAAAGAGGCCGAGAATAAGTGTTTCTTTTTCCAGACGATAAATATAATCGTAAAAGTCGCTGGACCCTTCCTGCGAAAACGTATTAAACGTGGACGAGCGAAAAACGGACGAAAGAGCTAATTCCGTGTTACGGTTTAGATGTTTAGCGAGAATTCGTGTGCGTACGTGTGGGCATTTTGGTAATCGAAGGTTATATCGTTTTCTGTAGGAGGGGAAAAAAAAACTGGCTTACATGTTTTACTCTCTCTCTCTGATATATATCGTGGGTGGCTATAACTTACTGGCTGTTTTCTTCGAGTTGAACTCGATGAAGCGCGCAGTAGTAGTGGCGCGGGCCGAAGCATTCAAAGAAACTACCATTTCAAGTAGCATTATCGAGCGCATGTATCTCTCTGCGCTGCCGCGTTGAGTTTGGAAAGTGCCAAAACGAAAAAAAAAGAGAGAGAGAGAGGAACATAAAGTATCAAAACTGTGTCGAATGTGTATGTATATATGTGTACATGACAATACGTCCACTTTTTTTTTAGTTTATACACATCGATCAATTCTATCCTGCAAAAAAAATACAAGTAGATTGTTGTTACAGATGTACTGTGTTTCGTGATTAACGTGCTTTTTTTTTGGAAGGTAGTAGAGATGATAACGAAAGGAGGATTACATTTTTTGACGCGCGATGTTTTTGAATAAACTCCCCGTCGAATACAAAAAAAAATGAAGAATAGAGTGAATGCCGAGGGATCAACGCCAATCTAGATTAAGCGTACACGAATATCGTGAATAAATAAAAAAAAAAGTCGGATGTATATATAGGATGAATATTTTCAAACTGAATTGAATGGTTGAAAAAAAAAAGAAGTTAAAAACTGTACTTCAAAAAGTCGTAAATCTCGTAAAACGCACAAAACATCGACCAAATATTCCAATCAATCCTAGGCAGACCACCAGTAGAGATGGCAAATTCATTGATTTGTTAGCAGAGAGAGATTGAGTGGTGTGCGCGTCACGTGAGTATACCATGGCATTCTTCCTGCGGTTGTAAAAGGACCGAAGCAGCAGCAACAGCAGCGGCACGAACTGCAAGCCCAATAGTATATACGAAGCCACGCGCTCGCGTGCAGGCAATGATCCGTCAATTGACAATAGCTCACCCGCTGCGCGAACGTTAATTGATTCGTGCGTTGGATACGTTAGGTATATATAGAGAGAGAAACGCAGGGATTCGGACGAGCGAGTAAACAAAGCTACATATATACGTATTTAAAAGTTCGCGAACAAAAAAAAAAAAAAAGTTTAAAGTGGAGAGTGATGCTGACTACAGAGTGTGTGTATATGTATATATGTATATATGTGCGATACTCGGGTGCGGTTTGCATCGTTTAAATGAGCTTCACGCAACGAGTACCAAGTTAAGTGGAATGCGCCTGCCTGGCTCTGCGCTCTCGCTGCGAAATTCGGTATTCCAATGCCGACGTCGCTAATTTCATTCGAGCGCTTGCAAAATCTACTCATCCGCGTTGCGTCGACTCTCTCTCTCTCTCTCTCTCACTCGCGGAAAATAAGAGCATCGCCAGATACACATACACATATATATCGCGTATGCAGGGTAATAAAATCTCTCTCGTTGCGAGCGGGAATTGAAACAAAAAAAAAAGGAAAGAAACGACAGTCCCAAAACGAATATACCTCTCTCTCTCTTTTTTTTTCGATCGTCGAATTTTTTTTTTTTCGCGAGTAGAGTTATTTATGCAGTAACACGTTCTAACTAATCTGGTTAGCCCACGCTAACAAGATTACTATATATTAACTAGTTGGTGCCGCACACATAGTGGTGCGAGCGGAGCTTGCGCGAAAGCTCTAACGCCCAATTAGCCGCGAGAGAATTCATGTGTATTGCAGCAGCACTTTACCGCACTTTTCGCGCCAAAAAAAAAAATATGTATCAAACGTTGCGATAAATATATATGTCTCTTGACAAAAAGTATGAAAAAAAAAAGAGAGGAGCGAAACAGAACCGCGATTGGAATAAATTCCATATCTCGTGCTGCGCGCGGCAAGTGTATGTTTGCTCTTTTACACAGTCGTAGCCATCGATAAAGCCCGTAGCAGCCTCTGCGCGAAAAAAGGAAAAGACGTCTCGAAGTGTATGTGTGTGTGTGTGTGTGGCAGTGTGCACGCCTTGCGAAAAAGATTTGGCGAAAAAGGGGGATATGGAAGGAGAGGAGAGTATATATACTGGAAGGGAAACGGGCTTTTTCTGTCGAAATATCCGCCAGAGTAGGTTGCACACTCGCGAGAGAGAGAGAGAGAGAGAGAGAGAGAGAGAGAGAGTCTGGCGAGTTATTGAATGTCAAAGTTTCGAAATTGAGCATTGCCAGCTAAGTTCAGCTGCCGCTGCTACTGCTGCTGCCTGGGAAAACATAACTTGTGAGTTACTTCGAAAGAGAGTGGAATAAGAAAAAAGGAAAGAAAAGTTCTCGACTCTCGTGCGAGAGAGAGAGAGAGGCTGTTTTTCCTTCTTCTTCTCTTTTTTTGCGGAGAGAGAGAGAAAGATACAAAGTGGTTGTAAGCTAATAAGATACAAAACTTTTAGTTTCCTCAAGCAATTACCTTCTGTAAGCATCGAACGCGCGTATATATACATCTCTCTCTTGGATTTCAATCAGCAAATAGCTCCAAGCTCGTGTGTATAGGTATAACAAGACAAGATCGATTCCCTATATACACACACAAACATGTACACATATATCGTCTCCAATCTAGCATAAACAATAATCCGGGAAGAAACTTTTAAATTTTTTCTTTTTTTTTTCCTTTTTCTCCCCCAACGCCGATAATTAGAGTGTAGGTATAAAACGCTTGCGCGCCGAAGCTATATACGGATGTGCATGTGTTTACTGGAGCGATGCCAATGTGCGACGCGAGGGAAAACGAGGGAATCATTACTATATACCCTCCCTCCCTCCTTCCCATCCGACGCTTGAGCCTTGATTAATTCCGTAGCTTTTCCTTCTCTCTCTCTCTTTTTTTTATTCTACTACGGACGACCTCGCTCTCGAGCTTTTTCTTTCGCGGATGTCGGTAATTAGTCGCAGTTGCCAAATATCCGATGATACTTTAAACACACTGCGAGCTTCCTCTCTCTGAGAGTTTTTTCCGAGAGAGAGAGAGAGGAAAAAAGTTTTTTTTTTTTGTATTCTGAGGAAAGAGGAGCGAGATTAGTTATAAATGAATATATACACGGGTATAATCTGAAAATAAAAGATGTTCTGTCCGTTTTTGCAGCTTGTATTAAAACTTTGATATTACTCGACGTATTTCGCATATAATATATATTTCTATTTTTATTAGCAGTGAAATCTGGTACTGAGATTTTTTTTTTCGTTTTATCCTCGTTGAAGAATTAATGAACAAGAGCTTATGCAATGTTGAGGAAAAAAAGAGAGATATCCAAGCTATATATCACTTAATTCTCAATTAAAAGGGACGAAGAAGTAGAAGAAGAAGAGGAAAAGAAAAGCTCGTCGCAGTGAAAGAGAGAGAGAGAGAGAAACTTTTTCTATCAGAAGTATATAACTGTTTTTGCGCGGAAAATGAAATTTCTCGTCTCTCTCTCTCTCGCTCGCAGTACAACGAGTGAGAGAGATAGATGAAAGAAGGACCTTTCTCCCTCTTGAGTAGATACAGTTTGGACGTACGGTACGAAACTTTGTACTCCCTTCTAACCTTTGTCTCTCTCGCTCTCTCTAGAGAGGCTTGGGTTTCTCTTTTCTCTCACTCACGACGAAAAAAAAAAAGTGGAAGGAAAGTTGAGTCGCGCGCAAACTCGAACGATTAAACCACTATACGTCGACTTCTCACAGAGTTTTATTCTTTTCCTCTTTTTTTTCTCTCTCTTTTGCTCTACTCCCCTCAAATCCGACGTTTTGCTCTCTCTTTATAGACTCTTGTCAATTAATCAGCTTTTTTGCTTTTTTTATTTCGAAAGAAATTTCATTTTTATTATATATAATAAAAGCTGCAACGAATGCAAAACTCTCTCCCCACATACACACACACACACAAGAAGAAGAAGAAGTAAGCCAAATGAGGGAGAAAGAAAAGCGGACAAACGGCCAGCAGACTATATAAGAGACAGAGTATAAAAGGACTGCGGGGCTTGATGTCTTTGCGATATTTCAGTGAGAGAGAGAGCGCGCAGCTTCCGGAATCTAGAAATCACGAGACGACGACTGCTGCTGCCCCCGAGAAGAATAAAGGCGCCAGACTTACTCGCGCGCAGCGTAAAAAAGAAACCGAATAAAAAAAAAATATAGAGAGACGAAAAATAAGCTAAAGTAAATATACGCACGCTCTCCTTTTTTTGCGCGCGTGTGTGAATTTAAGCTCAGAGCGCGTTTATGAATGTATGAAATATCGCCGGTTGTTATCGAATAAAAAAATATTGTTTTTTTTTTATTATTATTTTTATCTAGTCTATATACCGCGGCAACTCCGTTTTTTTTATTACTATTTTTATCTAGTCTATATACCGTGGCAACTCCGCTTTTTTTTTGGTCGGCTCTCAATTACTATGTGCAATGTGTATCGAGAGAACTCTTTGATGCTTTTTTTTTTATTATTTCGAGTTTGGTTACCACGGAATTGAAAGTCCATCTGGGTTATTTGGAAAAAATCGGCAAACACACACGCACACTCAGATCAAAGCTAAATAAAAAAAACGTCGAAAAATCGCGGTCAAACTCTCCACAAAACCGCCCACTAAAAAAAAGAAAAAAAAATAGCCAATAAAAAAAAATCAAGAACAAGACCAAAAAAGCTGCACACGCATGAACGAAATTGCGGTTGCAGAGAGAGAGAAGCAAATAAAAAAAAAAAAAAAGAACGAACGACCGAAGAAGTATATAGAGAGAAAAGAAGTAGAGCCAAACCGCGCGGTGGCATAAAATAGCCGAGTAAAGTGAGCTGATGAGGGCGGGATCGCAGAGCAGCAGGCAGCAGCAGCGGCGTCACGGGACACCGACGGGCGGGCGACCGAAGGGTCATAGTGTAGGATGGATATATAAGCGTACAGAGAGAGAGACCGGGAAAATCAAGGAAGAAGGGATTTGAGCATGCGCGCGTCTCTTCTCTTGCTCTGGGTTTTAGTCTACGTCGGCCGCGCGCGACAGTTTGGCTTTGGCGCGCGCGCGGCCGCAGTCGGGGAGCTACACAGCTCTATTGCTTCGCGTCTTATTATACATATATATAGGTATACACATTATACATATATATACCGGCTTTGTATTCTTCGATAACAACAACGATCACAAAGGATTCCAAGTGTATTATTTTTAATAGACAGCTATGACGCCGCGACAAAGGACGCTTTTGTAAAAAGTGCAAATTTCAAGTTTTTTTTTTTGTTACTACTTGCTGCTCCTGGGACGTTCTTTTTTGTATATTATAAAAGACGATCGTCAATTCATCGCCAGATGATTTGCTACCTGGCGCCACTCACTTTTATAACCCTTGCGATAACGGGTAAGACGTATATACTTTTCTCTTTCTATATATATATATATATACAGGTATATACATAAAAAGCTCAAAGCACGTGCTTTTTTTTTCTTTTTTCGTGGATTTTTCATCTTAAAAAGATTTCGTTTGTATTATCCAGCTATATAAAGCAAACAAATTGATGCGCTCTCGTGCGCGTGGTATCTCGAATTACATTGTACTTTTCGTTTGGCCCGCGCGTGTGTAAACACACGCGACCATCACTAAAACGAAGTACAGCTTTTTATATTTGTTTTTTTTGTGTCTTCTATCTCTCTTTTCTTGTTTCCAATATAAGCCGGCGAGCCGAGTATAAAGCTATTACCTCCCCTCCTCGTGTTTTATTTATTTATTTATTTTATGATTCTTTCCCTCTATATAAGCGGAAAATGAAAAAGTGCGTTTTGCGAGATATATACGAAAGAAAGGATCTCTCTCTCTCTTTCCCTCGCTTGTGTGTGTGTGTGCAGAAAGGATAAATTGAGTTTTTGCAAGCGTGTGCTGCTGCCGTCGCCGCGGCTCTTTGTTTAAATGAAAAGCAAATGGAATTCCGAGTTGATTAGATGAAAAGCTTTGAGGGGATGGGGGAAAAAAAAGAAGAAGACTAAAAAGTAAAAAAGCTGTGGTAGCACGAGAGGGCGTCAACATCACGGTGCTTTTTCTTTTCGGTATAATAATATCACGTGCACGAGGACATTCAAAAAGACTATTTAACGCATCCCCTTAAATTTTCTCTCTCGATTGTTTTAATAAATTACTCGGTGTGGTTTTATAAGATACACAAAGACAGACACACAAGTGCTAATGAGGAAAGCTATTTTCTCTCGAAAGGACTGATTGCGATGGCACACCGACTTCTCTTCTGTCGTTACTCTGTGTGAACTTTGGTTGAGTAGCTTTCCCTTCCTCCCACCCTTCCCTAACCCCTATAGTGGTGTGCTTTCAAGTGCAGGCAAGAGAGTAGATTGCGGACACACTCTCTCTCTCTCTCTCTCCCCTTCCCTCTTTCGCAAATAAGCTACGCAGCAGTAGCAACAGCAGCGGTGGTGGTGGTGGTGGCAGCAGCAGTTTAGGTAATTATTTAGGCGTGAAAACAATTGCAATGGGCAAATGCTCGCTCGCGCTTGTGATATGTCGCATCGACGAATAATGAATGTGTGCATTGTGTTTGTATGCGCCCATTGCCGTTATATACAAATCCGAAATGTCAACCGAACCAAACCCACGCGACTGTGCACTGTTATTTACTACTTCTCGCGCGACGCGTTATATGCGCACCACTGCTGCTGCTACTGGCTGTAATTTTGTTTATGAAGCTTATGCGCGCGTACCCGATCAATTGAGTTTGAAAAACGACTTTGCGAAATAAGGGACGTTGGCGGAGTTCAACGATGTAAAATTCATAATAATAATAATAATAAATGTTGTATGAGTAATTTTACTCGTCGATTGGCGAGGAAGGAAGCTTTTCTGCATGGATGCGGAAGTGGCGATGTATTATACGCACGCATCTGTAGTAATTGATTTTCCACGGGCGCGCAGTGCGGAAAAGAGCAGTAGAGTTGAAAAATAAAAGAAGAAATTCTGTGTACACGGTTGAGACGCACGCTGCGAGGGGGTGGTAAAAAAAAAGAGAGAGCGAGATAGATTTGACATTTTTGCGGTTCCGAGTCTGTATCGATGTTCGATAAATCGCCTCCAGTGCTGCAGTTGGTATAAAAAAAAAACTAAGTACTTTTCAGGATTTTTTTTTTCTCTTGTCTCTTCCCTTCCTTGAAATCCCCCTTCTCTATCTCTCGATAAACTTCAAAGAGGAAAAAAGGCAAGCATCCTCGAGACAAGTTTTGAAAGTAAGCGTAATTTGATGAAAAAGCAATTGCCGCGCGCAAGAAATATATATATATATTTTTTTTAACCGCTTCTATACAGCAAAGCTTTTTTTTTTGTCGCCCGCGCGTCGAGGCGCCACGTGTGGCGTTGCAGTTTGTCTAATTCGCGCCTTTTGCCGCCGGGGGGTTAACGACGCACAATTTTCGAACGAGGAAAAAAATATATATATACATATATACACACACGTATAATCCGAGCGAGCTTTCAAACGAAATTTTAATTGGAAAATGTATATATAAAATCTTCTCGATTAAATATCCAGCTCGGACGAAACGCCAAGAGAACTCAATTTTAAATATCAACGCTAAATTAAAAAAAAAAGTAAAGAAAAGAAGAAGTAAAAGCACAATGTACTATATAATACTAACACGCCGATGTTGATTCTGCATTGCGTGTAATTCTCTCTCTCAGAACACCAAGGTGTATATCTGCTCTCTCCTTTGCATATCTGTTAATTCTCCGGTGAGCACACACACACACACACACACACACACACAAAGGCGGTTTTCACACACGTGTGCGCTTTGGCTGCTGCGAGTTGTGCGTATGTATATATCCGCACAGAGTCGCGAGACGTTGTATTTCTCGTAGAGAGAGAGAGAGAAAGGCTCGAGGGTATATACTACTACTAGGTAGAAGTACAGCCTTTTGGAAAATGTGTTCTTCTTTTTAAGAGTCTCTCTCTTTCTCTACCGTGTGTGTATAGTGAAGAAAGGGGTATAACGAGGGGATAACGGATAATTTTAGCCATCCGCGCGTTTAGAAGAAGAAGAAGAAGAAGATGTGTTTTAATAATATAACTCGGCACACGCACGCAAGTCAAGAAGTAGTATACGATAACTACGTTGCCGAAGCGAAATAGGCGCGCACGTACTATATACTATATACACACGCACGTGTCGCGCCCCTCCTTATACACACACATATATATATAGTTACACACCCATGTTGGAAATTTATGAGACTTCGCGCGAGCGTAAGGCTTTTAAGTTGTTTCGTGAGAGATGGATAACTGACGCATCGCTTATCGCTCTGGTGCTTGGTGCACCTTTTGATCGAGAAACAAAAAATATATAAAAAAAAAGAGAGATGAAGAAGAAGAAGAATGGCAAGTGCCGAAGCATCTTCTTGGGTGCATAATACATCGAGAATCTGGGGGAGTAAAAGTTTTCAAACGAGTAAAGTATGTATTTGCAAAAGTTGAGTTTCGTGCTCTCTCTCTCGACACTTGATAAAGTTGGAAGAAAATTCCTACAGCGATGGAATGTGGAAAGGCTTTTATATTTACCGAAAGGTAAAGCGACGATAGATGCTTCCTCGCTCGCAAAGTTCTCTCTCTCTATTTCGTGATTAATGCAAGCAAATTATTTACGATTGAGAACTTGGCATTCCTTCAAAAAGCGCCTTCATTACTAATGAACGGCTATGGGGGGGAAAGCTAAAAGTGTAGGGAAGTTTTGCTCTTCTCGAGAAGTATTTTCCATTATTATTATTATTATTATTCCTTGTCGACTGACTTGCTTATAAGGATGAGAAAAGTCGTTTTCTTCCTTGCTCGTTTCGCTCTCCGCTCAAAGGGTCAAACGACTCTTGACTATAACGCTTATATACTCGCATGTATAAATAACCCCGCGGTGCTCTGGCTGCTGCTGCCGTATGTCGCCTTGAGCGCGGACTGTGAAGGAAAATAACGGTGCGAAGCCGAGAAATGTCATCGCCCACGGGAGATAAACGACCAATGTCAATCAAAAAAAAAAAAACGAGAGAGAGAGTGAGAGAACGAAATACAGAAAGATGAATGGGGTTACGTTGCAAAGTAATAGGGCTCTAGAGAATTTTTCTTTTTTTTTTTACGTATATATTTGTCAGAGGCTTTTTTTTGTGTTTTATTTTCGATCTTAATCGCGATGAATTATTATCGCGCGTTGAAGAAACAAAATTGCGTGCGAACGAGAAAAGAAAAAAAAAAGAAGCTTTTTATCAATTACGAAGTGAATAAATCAAGGGATTTTACGCGGGGAATATATAAATTTTCATAAAAATGAGGCTAATATATCCCCTCCCTCGTGATTCATTGCAAATTGAATGGATGTATATTTTTCATAATAGAAAGTTATTTTGCTCAGTCCGCCTCTTTTAGATTGCTCTTTTATATTGGCTAACGTGGCTTTTTTTTCTACAATATGCTGTCGCAATTCGAGTTTTTTAAGCTTTTTCTGCTACTGCTGCCGGCGTTGCTAGTACTACTACAACTACTACTACTAGCGTGGTTAAATTGTTTTTCTAGACACGTAACGCGCTTCGCCTCCCGCGGGGAAACGTTGTCTCTTTCATCTTTAGAGGGCGAAAGAGTGCGCGCGGCGTAGAATAATGAAAAGCTAAAGAGAGAGAAAAAACACAGGCTTAATTTTCCTTACCTTGGACCCCCCAACCCAACCCAGCTCTACACACACAATTATGTTTTTGTCGAAAAATTGTATCTCATTAAAACGAAAGTATATAACGAGTTCTCTCTGTGTGTTGTGTTGTGTTTTATATGAAAAAAAAAAACGTGTTACTTTGAAGTGTGTTCGCGTCCGTCGTCGTCGTATCATTACACGATGTTTTCGCGCGCGCGTACGTCACATTAAAATAATTAACCGACGATGCGGCGATGTTTACAAATTCACACAGGCAGACAGAGAGAGAGAGAGAGAGAAAACGTGTGAATTTAAATTCACTCGAAATAATTTCTAGCCATAATATATAGTGCAGCGAGAAACGACGCCGACGACGACGACATTTGTAATTAGAGGGAAAAGCATCTGCTTCCGCCCTCTCTGTGGAAAAGCTTTTTTTTTTTATTTTTTTTCCTCGATGAAAACTCACTTCTTCGTCATCCCTCCTCTCTCCCCTAGAGAAATAATCCTTTTTTCGCGTTCGGCATCTGAAATGCATTTTCTTCGAGGAGAATTTTTCGCGATTTGTCTCTCTCTCCCTTGGTATATCGGTTTTTTTTTTTTGCACATGCAATTTCGCTGACTATCTTTTCGAGAGATATAGAGAATATGTATATACACATCTACATCCACGTGCAGGCCGTCGCGCTCGAGCGAAAGTTAAGTCGAGCGTGAATGCCAACTGCTGCTGCGGCGATCGCTTGCAAAAGAGAAAAAAAACAACAAGTAAATTGGCGTACGGCCGCGCACAAACACAGAGAGCTTCATTCAAAAAAAAAAAAATTTTTTTTATTTCATTTTGAGCGAGAAAGAGATACACAATCAAATTCCTCAGAAAAGCAGTTTATATAGACGAACGCGACTTTATCACTTTGAGAGAGACGATGTTATTATGAAAAATAGCCGAGCTTTCTATTTTCCTTTTGTGGGTTAAAGGAACAGAGCAGGCTACTACCTACTACTACTGGCACCGAAGCACCGCGAGAACGTGGTAAATGAAGGGAGGGAAGAAGTATTTGCTCAGTAAATATACGCGAGAGAAGAGAAAGCTTGCTTCAGCCGCATCTTACAGTGGTTGGCGCGAGAGTTGCTTGCGAAATGTGCACGAAGAGCTCAATTAAGGAGTCGAATTAAGAGGAACATACCTACAACCGGAGGGGAAGGGAAACTTTTTTTTTTCCTATATATACGACACGCGAAAATAGAGATGTTCGATAATTGACTTATTGCCGAAAGAAATTGTATATCTCTCTCTCTATCGAGGCAACTTTTCTCTCCCTCTATATACGAGCTATAATTCAAAAAAAAAGAGAGAGAGACGCTGCTCCCTTCAATTGCACGCTTCCTTCCTATTTGCTCTCTACGCCGAGGTTCGCCTTTTACCACCACGAGAGAGCCACCCTCACACACACACACATATATAGGTATATATATACACATACAGAGAAAGAGCGAATATTACGATCAATTTGTGGCCTCTACCGCAAGCACAAGAGCTTGTCTTTTGATTTATGTATCTTTGCTCGATTTGCTCGAGCGAGCTTTATGATATAGTCTCTCTCTCTCTATCTTGCAAAGCGAGAAGGGTTGTCGAGTAGGCTTCTTCTTCTCTCATTTTTTTTTAATTAAACTTTGTTTGTGTATTACGACGAGAAAAAAAAGTATCAAGTGATTTGCTAACGAGTTTAATAAGGCCACTCGAAACCCACCCTCCTCCGCGCGCGAGCAAGTAATTAACGAGTAGTATCGCTAAAAAAAAAAGTCGAGTAGCGCGTGGAGAGATCAGTGTATGAGAATGATGATGGAAATGAAAAAAAAAAAAAGAAACTGCTCGAGCGGTGAATCAGAAACCATTAAAATCTTTCAAATGAACGATCCTGTGAAAGAGACGAGTATGAAAGAGAGAGGGAGACTCGTTTGTGTCGTACTAAAAAGCGAAAAGAGAAGCACGTGTACTTTGTCGACATATTCAATTGAAAAAAAAAAAAAAACGAAAATTAAAATTAAATTTTATTTTAAAATTGATAAATTATAGGTTCGAGTTGTCTGAAGAACGTCAGACTGGAGGTGATACCGGATAAGGTGGAGCACGGACACGCTGCGACGTTACGATGCCATTACGAGCTTGAGCAAGCTCCCCTTTACTCGCTCAAGTGGTATCGTGGCAACCATGAGTTCTACAGATATTCACCCAGCGAGACACCGCAGACGAAAATTCTCAATTTCACTTGGATCAACGTCGACGTGAGTATAGTTTACCTTCCTCTTTTTTTTACAAAATTTTAAATTTAAAAGAAGACCCCTGTATGTGTGTTTGTGTTTGTGTACAATCATAACCACTGAATGACGTGCGAAATGAATAGCCAACCCCACAGCACGAGCAAGCGCTTATCGTTCAAAGTCCACACTTTACACGTGTGCAATGTGTACACACGACGATAAGTGCATGTATAACACGCTGCGAAACACAGATACTAAAAACACGTTGTATTTGTTTTTCTTTTTTTCCCCCCCGTTTGCAGCCAGCAAATTCGAACGAGAGTCAAGTAACGATACAAAACCTCGACTTCCCACTGTCGGGTAATTTCAGCTGCGAGGTTACAACCGACGCGCCGAATTTCACCACGCAGAGTAGCTCCAAAGTACTCACCGTTGTTTGTAAGTACAACACACATAAAAAAAAGAAAAATCAAACTTCAGAAAAAAAAGAAGCAGAAATTAAACCGTAATTTATATTTTTTTTTCTCCTCTCCTCTCCCCTCAGCATTGCCGAAGGGTAAGCCAGTAATCGTATCAGAACGGGGCCGCTACGAGCCCGGAGACACCCTCAAAGCAAATTGTACCAGCCAACCCTCGAAGCCACCAGCCAGACTATCATTCACGCTCAACGACTTGCAGGTTAGCGTATAAGAAGAAAAAAAAAATCCGTCGAGACACAGACAAGCAAATGTGGTACATACCTACCAGTGGAGCTTTGTTTGAGAGAACGCGACATCGTCGCTATATACGAGGCAAATACAGATTATTGGTCGCGAGTATAGGATATAGGGGTTGGATGCTGCTGGTGCTGCTGTTCTCGATCTATATACCTGTGTACTTAGCCAAGGCTCAGACAGAGTCCTTCCCTACGGACAAATATTTGCTTCTCTCTAGTCGTCCTTGCTCTCTATCTGTGTGTATTTCTGCGTTCGCGAGTTCCTTTTGTTTTTCTTCTCTTCAATGCTCAATTATCCATCATTTCCTGCGCTTGGTTACGATCGTTGTTATTGCGTTGCTGCGGAGGAGCATCAATGTCACGATATCACGTCTCAGGAATGACCTTTATACGAAGCTGTTCTCTCTCTTCGTCTATGTTACTCTCCCTCGTTGAAATTTACGATAGCGTAGAGGTTTACAAGCTTCACTCGCGTGAGTTCTAAAAGCCAGGCGTAGACGGTTATTACGTTTACACGAGCTGCTAGTGCTTGCGAGTAACGTGTAAAATTTTCTCCATCCGTTTTTGTTTTTGTATATAAATAAAAAAAAAAAATATAGAGATGTTCCCTGTTGCGCGAAATAGTTGAAAGCTCGTCGTCGTTATATCGGAGAGAGAGCACTCGACCGATCTATATCCAAGCCATTGGTTCTGCTTTACTTTAAGGAGCAGTCCTCTCTCTCTCTCTTGCTACGTGCTGCTTCTCTCTCTCTCTCTTGTGGGCGACGCTAAGACGATACGACAAAGTGCACGCGCGCACTCTCCTTTCTCTCTCTTCGCTAGCAACGAGCCATAACAGCACTACTTACTTACGCCCAAACGAATTTTCTACTTTTATACACCCGGCTTTCCTCTTTTTCTCTCTCGTGGAATCGATAATAATGTATATACGCCGATTACCAATTCCAACGCAATTTGTGTGCAAATGCGCCAACGCAATGGCAAAAGCGCCTCTCTGCTAATGTTTTCTTTGAATAATGTACCGCGTACAACCCCACCATCGTGTATAACGTGTATGTCCATATACATGCGAGTTAATTAAAATGCAAAAAAAAAAAAAAATGAATGAATGAATGAAGTAACGAACGGTTCATCGAGCGTGTACAAGGTACAGCTTTAACGTTGGCTTTTGATTTGTTATCTCTTTCTCTAGCGCGCGCGCGAACGGTAAGCTTTATAAATATTTTTTTTTCTTTTTCGCTTTACAAAAGTTTATTAAACAAAAACATGATGAATATATCGTGCGCGATGAAAGAACTTTTCTGTCGTTGAAAAATTTCTTTTTTTTTTTATGGAAAGGCGCTTGTCAATCTTTTAGCTAAAAAAAAAATTGAAAAGCTCCGCAAGGATTATTAAAAAAAAACATGACGGTTCGAATCAATTCAACTCTATTCGCACAAAAGAGAATATAGGTTTTATACGTGCACCAAATAAGCGTGTCTGTCAAAGCGAAATATGAGTTCGCGCAAAGGCGAAAAAAAAAAAAGAAGAAGAAAGAAGCAGGGCGATAGGTCTATATATGGAACAATTTGGCGCAGAGGAGCAATCCTTTATACACAAGAGAGAGCTTTTCTTTGCCCGTAAACACGAGTCGTTCCCTTGCTAAAGCTATAAGACATCTGTGTGTGAGAGAGAGAGAGAGCTTGCAAGCTAAGGGAACACAATACCCAAGCTAGCGCGTAGAGCGCGGCGCCGGTTGTAAACCAAATCGTTCCGACAAGGCAGAGTGAGAGAGAGAGAGAGAGAGAGAGAGTCATGTTCAGGCACCGTTTGTATGTCGTAAAGCCACACTGGCAGGAAGACGACGTGGCTCTCTCTCTCTCTTCCCTTAAATTTCCTACAGAGAGAGAGAACTAGACAAATTCCATGACTGTGACTGATTGTCTTTCCACGAGAATATAACCCACCCACGGTGGAAAAAAAAAGTAGAAGGGAAAGCTTTTGTATGAAATGAAGGTTGGAATCTCTTAATTAAAGTTTTGAAAAATAAAAAATAAAAAGAGATGCTTGAAATTCGTGTGCTGCAATTGTGTAACGAGGCAATTTACCTTCTCTCTCTCTCTCTTTCGCACGCTCATCCTCTCTCTCTCTCTCTCTCTCGTAAAATTATTATCGCCGGTCGCTGCGTGTAAAATTTCGCGCAGGGGCGGTAAGCCGCAGCTGATCGTATAACCAGCGTAAATCGAATTCTCTTTCTCTCTCTCTCTCGCAGCAGCAGCAGCAGCAACCAACTCCCCCCGCAACAGATAATCCACACCTGCCCTCAAGCGATGCGCCATGTTTAATGTTTTTTTTTTCGATTATTCCACGGACGGGTTACGCGACGGTGGCACACATTGTTTCGAAATATATATGTATATGTATATATATATATTTCGCGGTCGTTTAATGAAGTTCGACTGTGCTGTGGTAATCGGCAATTGGCGGGTGGTAATGAATTATTTATATCACATGATTTTTTTTTTAACGAGTGTTGTCTTTTAAACAGTTCACTTAATTATTCAGCAGGAGCTTTCGGATTAAACGCGTCGTATAATTTATCATGCATTGGGTCTTAATTGCTCTCTCGTCTTTCGACTCATACGCGTTGTGTATCTTTGTTTAATCCGCTTGAATGGCAAAACCGCTATTAAATTCTTTCTCCTCCTTTATTTATTTTTTTTTTGTGCAACGCGCGTTGAACATTTTCTCGTTAGCGCGTATAATCGCGGCGGGTCTTAAACCGCCCGCGCGCGAGGTAAAATCCTTAATAGTAACACGGTGTTTTTAATTAAAAAAAAAAAAAAAAAGAAAGAAGCAGTAGCAACAAGAACAAAATTTAATATCTCGCTCGAAGGATTTAATATCATTGACGATGTTGTTACACACAGGTCGGCGGCGATACGAAGCAGCCAGCACAACAACAACAACAACAGCAGCAGCATCAGGAGAATAAATACGACTACAACGCTATCTCCGATCAGGATCGCCAACAGTGGACGGAGTTGAAGCTACATTTGCAGCCGTTTCACTACGTTAACGGCCAATTGAACTTGCGCTGCACCGCCAAAATCGACGGTATCTACGAGCAGACCAGCGAAGTTAGACTCGGCGCGAATCTACGCGAGCCGAGACCCGAAAGAGGTGAAAAATTTTTTTTTTTTTTTAATTATTATATATGTATACCTCGTTGCAGTTTTCCTCGGGTAAAGCCTCGCGGATTTAGCTTGAAGTTATAATGAAGCGAATGGATATATAGACTTTGCTTACTTACAATTAGAGTTGGCATTAATTTTCGATGACTCGCGCGCTTTTCCTACTTTACTCTCGTCGGCAAGTCGCGAGAGTCGATATGAAGCTTTAGCATTTCGCTTCACCGAGAATAGAGGGATTCACCGCGCGCGCCGCTGCAGCCGCCGGAGGATTAAAGCAAACTCGAAGACTGAAGACGTTCACTCTACTCTCTCTCGCGTATAGTATTAAGCCTTTTGACGACACAATTGTCTTTTAAGTCCAATTCAACTAATTTCAAAACTTCTCCTCGAAGGAGACCGAGAGAGGCATTACTGCATTCAATGCAAAGGCTAAGCTGTCAAGTTATACGTCTCTTTGTGTGTGTGTGTTGCAGTGACGTCTGAGAACGCCAGCGACCAGTGCCATAGGATTTCTAATTCACTGATTGCCGTAATTCTGCTACTCGTCGTGATTCAACTGCGTTCCAGGTAGTGCGATTTTCGCTCAACTTTGATGTGAAGACTTTGAGAGAAGTCAAACAGCAGCAGCAGCAACTGCAGCCGCATTATCGAAAATCAGTAATATTAGTATTATTAACGATAGTTAAAACAAAAAAAAAACGAAGTAATAAACCAAAACAAGAATAATCAAAATAAACACACAGACACATATACATATACACTTTAAACGAGCAATACGTTCAAGTCGAGAAGGTCGTTGTGTCGATTAATTAACGTGGCTTTATACTCTATACATTATACACAATCTGTTGAAAATACACTTACAATGGTTATATAGAGAGAGAATAGCGCGAGCGAGTGTGTTTCGATCGTATAATATTTATGATTGAAAAATTCCAAAGAATCCTACACACACACACGATATATACACACACACTATAAAAAATATGAATGTGCCGAATTTATTGTTAAACGATATTGTTACCCGATGGGTGGAAGTTATGGAGTCTATCAAAGTGCGCTCGGATATCCATTACAACAAAAAAAAACATTGCTGCGCTCGGTATACAATACGATGTAGTTTTGAATGTGTCGAATCTCCCCCAGTACGTTTTTTGATATAGGGCTAATGCGTAAATGGGTTTAAAGAGCCATTGAAAGCTGCAACCGAAGTGGATTTAAAAAATCGTTTTGCTGAGCGATGCGAAGAGAAAAAAAAAATTGTTATTTTTTTTTAGTTCGGAGTGGTTTTCCAACGCGGGAAACGAGTATTACGGTGAATTTTCACATTTTCTCGCTGTAATCCTTTGACGTTTTGCTATTATGTCGGCGGGTTGGTCGAACGAAATCCTCCCCGCCCCCCTTTTTTTTAAAATGCGGATCAAATGATTAAAGAGCGCTGAGAGAGGAGACTACATTTTCGGATTTTTGAAATACTTTTCATATTTCGCGTTGCATAAATGGAGTGGAATGCATAATTTCTCTAATAAATCCCCTGAAATCTTTACAAGTACATTTCGGAGTTTTTTCTTTCCTCCATCAAAAGTATTAATTTGGGAAAAACTAAAAATGAATGTTAAAAGTTTCAATGGATTAACCGTGTGTTATAAAAAGTTTGTTTTTATTTTTGCTTTTTAACGAAAAATACACACAAAGCGGGTCGGCGGCCGTAGGGACATGAAAATGAAAAATAAACAAACATAGCATGCTTGAAAGCAGGAAAATTTGTCGGAGAGAGAGAGAGAAAGATCGATACTGCTGATTGAAACGGGTTGGCGTGTGCGCCGCTATAGGCACGAATGCATCATTTTTCATTCTCTTTCTATTTCCACCAAATGGCCGATAAAACCTGCACTCGCCTACCGTCTCATCCATATGAATATCGTACACCGCCACGTTTTCATGTAACTACGCTTCTCGTACCTTTTTTCTCTCTCTCTTCGAACAAGCAAAACTATCAGGAATCCACCTCGCCGCATTTGTATAAAATAATATTTCCAGCGAGGATTGGTTTGCCTTTTGAAAGAGGGAGGAAAACCGCAGCGATGTTGAAAATTCGTGAATGTAGTTTACCGCTTTTAGCCGGATTGAAATAATAATGACTTACGGACGAACGTTAATCAAAAGTTAGATGGCTCGTAAACTGGATGGTATATACAGGGAATGTTCGTAAGAGTATTATGAAGCTCCGTTTTTTTTTATATTAGCTTTTTTTAATATACTCGAGAGATCCTCCCGTTATTTTACCGATAATTTGAGATTATAATGATGTTCGACTTTTTATGTAAAATATTGCGTTATTTTTTAAATATATTTAAGGTATGAAATGTATGTTTTGTATTGAAAATAAGTGACCCTCAATTGATTATGATCAATGCTCACTACAAAAGTATGGATAACTGCCAAAAACAATTTTTAGCAATCTAATAATAAAAAAAAGCCAAAAGGTACTTAATCATCGTCAATTGCCGAAAATACAACAAAAACTGAATTACGAATGGATGTTAATAAAAAAAAGTCTGCGAAAGAAATAATAAAAAAAAGTATGTCCAATATTGCTGTGAGCAAAAAAAAAATATACGACTGGAATTATATTACAATAAGACACATAAGCATGATAAGAATATTTATGTGAAGGAAAAATGTTGCGTTAATCATTCCATAATGTAAATATAATGTTATTTGTACGCATGAGATTTGAGAGCTGAAGGAGTAAAAAAAAAGAAACGAATAAAAAAAAAGAAAACTGTATTTTATGTGCTCATAAGTGGATTGTTCGATAAATCATTCCTTATATATATAAAGTCAATTAGATTCTGCACTATTCAAGGTACGTATACAAAGAAAAAGAGTCAACGTAATTAAACTAATCTCCGGATTAACGCTATCACTTTGAAAGGTGAGGTATAGTGGCCGCTAAAAAAACGAATATGAAAAGAGGTAGTTTTAACACCACCGGAGCGTAACAATATAACGAGTGTATAGAGGCAGCAGCGAATATTCGGCGCATATAGCGAGAGAGAGAGAGAGAAGTGGCTACTACAGCAGCCAGTAGCAAACGAGAATTAATTCCCGTGTAACCGTTTTCAGAGCTGTGTCGTGATTCGGAAATAAACTTTGTTTCACGACACACGTCCGTCAAGAGATAACGACTCGGTGCTTTGCGTCGTAGTTTTGCACATACACACACACATATACTACTCTCCTTTATCCGCGATTCCCATCGTTAAAGGACTGGCATTCAGTTTGACATCCTCTCCTCTCCGCGCTTGGACACTTACTTTAACTTTGCCAACTCCATTGTCACTTTCTAACAATACAGCCAGACGGAGAGGGAGAGAGACTGTCTATCCGCGCTTGTTATCTACGATCCGGCTCATAAGTCAACTTTACTATCTATCTGCTCAACATTCATGCTGTACTTACAAATTATTCGTTGCGATATGAAACTCCAATCGCCGTTTTTTTTCCATGAATAATATTTTTGACAGAGAAAAAAAAAATATATATATATGCAGCTGAGCAAGCTTCTTTTTTTTTATGACTGGCAATATAAATCCTTGCTGCTACTGCGTGAGGGAGGGGAAATTACGCAGGCACTACTGGCGACTTTTAGTGGTGAACTATAAAAGCTGCTTTCGTTCCAAATATATGAGAAAATAAAGCGCTGCGAAATTGCGAATCTCGTATACAACAACAACAAGAAATATGAAATTTTTTTTTTTTAGCAACGAAATAATGAAACGTAAATAAAAGAAAATTTGTCGATGTATACACTCGCGAAATCAGGTTCATTAAAAATGTAAAATTAAATCAAGCGCGATGTGTACGCTTCTTCGCTCGCTTCGAGTCGTTAATTTAAATGCTTCCGCGAAAGAGAGAAAGAAAAAAAAAAGTAAGATAAAGAGAAAGAAAGAAGGAAGATAGTCGCAAAGTCAAATAGAGAAATTGGATTTTATTCGCGCGAGCGCGAGCGTCAACACAGTTACTAGTTAAGAAGGCAAGAATGAAGAAAAAAAAAAAAAGAAAGGAGATGGAAAAGCTGGAGAGGGTAAAGTATGGTGCCAAGTGCAAACGCTGAAAGATTCGTTTGAGAAATTGCATTCTACGCTTTGGAATATCGATCATTTTTTTTTAGCTCGAGCTTGCAGCAGCAACGGCGGCAGTGATTACGATAACAAGGGACGAGAGACTTGGAAAATATCCTGGGCTCTGCGAGCTAGAAAACAACAGCCCTGCGAAAAGCTCTGTGTACAAAAGCTCTGTACTCCCTTCTTTAGACGCTCTATTGTTCTCGCCAGAATATTAACGAAAATTCACCTTTTACTATTATTATTATTATTATTATTATTATTATTATTATTATTCGATGTACGAAGATAATTAGCGCGGCAGCTTGTCGGCTTTATATACGAGAAGAATATACCTACATATATAGGGCTGAGAAAATGACAGCTGCGAGCTCACGCGGCTCGCGTGCAATCGATCAATCTTGCATTTGCCGGGTAACGGCTAATGCCTTGTAGTGATTCGGCAAGTTTTTTTTTCTCTCTCTCTTTTCTTTTCCTTCGGAGGATATGAATAAATCAGAGGCTCGCGGATGAATTTCGTATGAATATGATTATTGCCGTTGTGAAAAATACATGTTGTGTAATTTTTGCAGGGATCGATTGTATTACCGATTTGAAGATACTCATTTGAAAGTCTTATATGTAATAATAAGGATTTTTTTTTCGGAGTTTTGAAAATCTTAGCGCAGCTGTTCATGAGATTAAGTCGGAATACATTGTCTTACAATTAGTTTTCTTCTTTTTTAATTATGCTCATAAGTTTTAAGGTGACAAAGCCATCGAAGCTCAACTTTCGAATAAATTTAATTATTAAAATTAAAATTCAAGTTCGCACTTAAAAGTCACGCTTCCTTTCAAAACCTATAAAATCTCACCAAAACTCCCGTGGTAAGTCTGTAAAAGCTTTTAAAGCAACTTTCATAAATTTTTAAAAGATCCCAATCAAGAGTTACGAGACGACAACTTGTGAGCTTTTGTTTTTCAAATTTCTCAAAAGTCCAGAGAAAAATCGTAAACTTTTTGAAATTTTTCATGATACCTCTGAGTTAGTAGTCCCTCGGGGTGGTGAAAGAGCTACTGGTATACTATACCGTATTAAAAAATTTTTTTTGTTTCAAAACTATGGTCGCAACGCATCTTGCATCGCACTCATTGTTAATTCACCCACAACTGACTCAGCGTAAATTCAAACTCGATATCATTTTTTTTTCACTCTGTTATCAGGGTCGTATAAAGAAAAAAATACACATCAAAAACGTGTGTGTGTGTAAGCCAGCATCCGCAACAACGCAGAGAAAGAAAGAGAGCAGCGCACTTTATATCATCAGTCACTTGCGCGAAGCTATGACAACTGATGCTGACTGATGTTTCTTTCAAAGATAAGACCGTCATACATACAACTTCTATCCAAACTGATGGATTATTATGCATCACCTTTCTTAATCCACTCCATTTCGTGTTCTCTCTCTCACTCTCAGGCGGAAAAATATTATTTCGCAGAAAATATCTCGTCTATAAGCATCCACACACATACACGCACACAGCGCGAGAAAAACATTTTGATAGATCGCTTAGCCCTCCCCGAACGCATATATACAGACACCTTTGCGATTGCGAATAAATTTTTTTTTTTTTTTGTAGCTCGAGAGCGCAAACATAATGGCGAGTATAGACAACAATGGATGTACGTGCCGATAGCTTTTAATCACTATACTGCCAATGCGCTTGTTTGTTTGTTTTCTTCTTTTTTTTTTCCGTTTCGTTCGCGAAAAGCTCGACAATTGAAAAACGAATATCGCGGTGAGTTACGAGCTTTACGCGCGATACGAAGTGCCGGCAATAATCCATCGGATAAATCTGTCGCGAGAAAGAAAAATTTGAAAACGTCGAGGAGGTGAAATTAATTTTCTCAGAAAAAAAACCAATTAATTCTTTTTAAAATCCATGGAAACAAAAGCTTTTTTTTATCGCAATTGCCAAGCGTTCAAATTTACTCGGTAAGTCTTGTCGCGACATAAAAAAAAAAGAAGACAAAGAGAGAAATCGCGAAACTCGACAGTTTGCTCTCCTTGCGATCTTCAAAGCCCCCGTCTCTCCTATTGAAAACCAATAGAGCGAAGCGAAATGATAAGAAGCGTCAATTGCAACGTCGGATCGTATATACATATATATATATATATAGCTACAGAGAACGTCGCATCGCTCGTCTCGTAATTTTACACTGTTGAGCTTGCGCGAGCTTGCACTATTGGTCTCTCTCTATCCCCGCGACTAATTGATTTTCAAAGTTGGACGAAGGTATATCTAGCCGAGAGCGAGCGAGTTATTCATTACGCAGCATTCAAACTTTTCATACCACCACGGTATATGCGAGAGCTTTTTTCAATTGTGTTCTTTCGCGTGCCGAATAACAATGGACGGGAGGATATAGTCGTAGCTTCGCACAAACATACTGCGTAAGCACGCGCGATATTAAAAAACGCCCGCGCAATAAAGCTCGCGGAGGAGAGCTTTTGTGTTGCTGCAAACCGACTACGACGACGACTACGACGAGAGATAGATATGGAAAGCCTGACTTTTCAATTTTTATCGGGGAAATCAAGCTGCACTTTAAAGCGATATATACTGCTACGTTGAAATAACTTCGCTGGGCGCTTTATCTCGCTCGCTCGCTTGAGCGTATGTATATATTATGTATATGTCACTACTGCGCGCTCGAAACTTGACACGTGCCAGCTCGCTTTATCACGTGCTGCTGGGGCTAATGTGTCAATCAACTTGCACGACAACTATAACTTTGTTTCTATTTTTGAATGTAATAACTGTGGAAAGTACGCTCTTGAGGGTCTCTTATATGTGATTTTTACGATAGTAATACGAGCTTGTTTGATGTTAGTCGCAATAACCTACGAAAACAATAAGACAAAGTTTTTTTTTTCAAATATTAAGATTGCATGCTACTTATATTGTAATAATAAATCATTTATTCGAGTCATTGCAAGAATTACATGTTGCAGTTGCAATGTAAACGTAGTTCTCGTAGAAAAAAAAAACTATCGAGCTTTCGAGCCCATTATAGCTTATAGTTTGAAGAATAAAAATAATAAGTGCTAAAGGGAAATATTCGTGAAATGTTTGCTTAATTTATATTACACAGTTTCAAGTCGGCAATGACTTGTCAATTCTTCGTTACAGTTTAAACTATTTTTTTGATTTTTATACTTATGCAATTATTTGCTTGCATAATCTTAATCCTATTATCAGTTATACATTTAATTAGTGATATATTATATCATTGAAAAATTGATCAACTAAAGAGTTTGGTGTAGAAATTCTTAACATTGCAATACATATATTGTGAATTTTCATTCGCTCAAACTCTTTAGTTTATAAAAAATTGAAGACATATGAAATAGCATGAAGTTAAGGAACACGATGCCACGCAACACTCTGCGATTAATAATGCCCCATTTAATTCAACAATGTGACTAAGGTACGTGCATTAATCCTATGATAAATCCTAACAGTCAAGATAAATTAAATGAGCAAAAAAAAAATTGAGATTAGTCAATCACCGAGAGAAATTGAATTTTTCAATCTGGTATTTATTATTTTTTTAATAACATATACATGAATGTGAAATAACTGCCTTAAATTTATATTCTCATAAGAATTAAGTAATCGCATTATAGACATTACATGAAGAATGTATCTAAAGCGAAGCAAATTTCAAAGTGCACACGACACTGAATTATACTTTCTCGTATTATTTACAAAGTTAATGTCAAGCAATCCTCGAAAATATAATATATATTCGTCATAATAACAGTAATCAACTGATTACAATAATTCAGTGCTAAAAATTTGATTTAAAAGTCACATTCGGAAACATAATTCAGTTCTCGCTTCAATCGGAAAACTAGCTTCGCAAAAAAAAAAAACTTATCAATTTACTTAAAACGTCAATTCTTATAACGTACACTCCTTACGTGTACTCATTACATCATAGACTTTGAGATTAATTAATCTCATTGCAAAGAAACCTCGTTGGGCTCGGTTATATACTTAAAAATTTTCATTATTTACGGTATATAAACAAGTTACGCGGTGGTCATTTATTGCAAAACAAACGTATTTGTTCAACTACCGATGTGACATATTTCTTTTTTGCGTTTGAATTCGACAATTTTCCATGCAAAAAAAACAACGTACGTTTACAGTGTACAACTTGTTATGATTCGTGAAAATCTCTACTCGCTCGATGTATTAGTTATTTTTTAAACACAGTAACTCATGTCCACTTGTAAATTTACAATTTTTCATTATTGGCGTTACTCTTACAAAAAGAGGAAAAAAATAGTCAAGAACAAGGTCACCGTCATGGGATACATCGAATGAACAATCTCATAATTTTTTATCTTTGCCCATGTTAAAAGTGACTAAGTATCAGAGTGGTGCGAGACATCGTGTCTTCCTTCTCGCGTAAATTTCAAGTTATAAAACAAGAAAAAAAACAAAGAATTGATAATTTGAATGTGAATGTTATAAAACAGTACCTTGCACTTGTCACTCAGTTTGAGCGCAAGCGCGAGTCCTCTCCATCGTTGCGCCTCGAGCACATTATGAGAACGTTGCGGTGCGTGAACACAGGATGCGTACGACGAATTTTATTTCTTTCTCTTTCCCTCACCTTTTATTCTCTCTTTACTCTTTACGGTGAGTTTCTAATAATTTTTTTTTGTCAATGATTATCAAATAATTTAGTTTTCTGTTTGTACCATAGATGCACCAAATTAAAAGAAGAAAATAGTCATGTAAGAACTAAAATAATTTTGTTATATCACTATATATCAATCAGGTCTACTATCAACAAATCAAACTAACAATCAGAAAAAGAAACTAAAGTAAGTTATCGTGGGATAATGTATCGAATCGCTTAGAAAAATGAGAACGCCAGAGACCAAGTTTCGTTTGATAAATTAATGTATATACAAAATATTTATTATCTCATTTTGATTGATCAAAAATCCCCGAGAGTAATTATATAAAAATCTATGTACATCATTAATAAATTAAGTGTTCGTCTCGCATTCAACGAAAAGAAACAACTCGACTAGTCGCTCGCTTATATTAAAAAATCAAGAAAAAAAAATTACGCACACGATTTTTTTTTCTCTTTCGGACCATTTATCGTGTCCTGTGTTCACTATCACAGCAGTGTCGTCTGACTCGAGTATCAGTAAAAATAGATATATATGTACAACATATACATATACGCATGAGAGTTAACTTTTGGCTCCGTGCATTCGACGCGATCAGAGTTTCGTTTTTGTTAAAAGCAAAGTAAAGAAGTTGAAGATGAAAAAATGGAATAACATTAAAGAAAGTAACGATTGGAAGAGAAGAAGCCTTGTCACCACTCCGAGGCTCGCTTCACTCATACACAGACACATGTCTCTCTATGTACACACATACACACAAAAAGTGTCTCTGGTATATGATACACTAGAATTACGACTCCTCCATGGATGCTTCCGCAGCGGGTTCGCTGTCGTGCTGCGGTGGAGCCTCTTGAGCTGGTTCCGGTGCATGGTGTTGCACTTCGTGTGCTTCGGGAGGAGCCACATCGAAATCATCCTGAGGTGGAGGAGCTCTTTCCTCGTAACGCTCCTGAGGCGGAGGTGGCTCATAGAATTCCTGTAGAGGTGGCCGCTCCTCGTAATGTTCCTGACGAGGTGGCTCGTCGTAATGCTCCTGCTGAGGTGGTTCCTCGTAGTGCTCCTGACGAGGTGGTTCCTCGTAGTGTTCCTGACGAGGTGGTTCCTCGTAGTGTTCCTGACGAGGTGGCTCCTCGTATTTTTCCTGACGAGGTGGCTCCTCGTAGTGTTCCTGACGAGGTGGCTCCTCGTATTGTTCCTGACGAGGTGGTTCCTCGTAATGTTCCTGTCGAGGTGGTTCCTCGTAATGTTCCTGTGGTGGGGGAGGTTCAAAATGCTCCTCTTGACGATGAGGAGGCTCAAAATGCTCCTCCTGGTGACGAGGAGGTTCAAAGTGCTCCTGACGCTGGGGAGGCTCAAAGTGCTCTTGATGCTGAGGAGGGGCTTCCTCGTAGTGAGAGCCTTCGTCCTTTTGCGCCTCGAAATCGCCATGTGACTGTGGGGGATTGTTTTTCATTGTAATTTCTTTTCACGTTAGAGTGGGATGATTTAGTGGGGATATAAAAATTTCATTTTCCGTGAAATTGGTTTTTTTCTAGTTATATATTAACGACTCTATGCGAAAAAACGTTTTTTTTTTTATGTGAATATAAAAAATTCTAAAAAAAACAAACTTTAAAGTTTCGAAAATATTTTTTCCAGAATTAGAATAATTTCGTTTTGAAATACTAGACGTTAATTTGATTTTGGTATAAAAATGGTGTAAATACATATTTATAAGTAATTAATGTAATATCATCATAAACCACTACCATGCATATTCATAAAGCTACATAGAAGTCAGAGAGATGCCACGTGTCAAGTTATTTACCTGTTCCATTGATTGTGCGCGATTTTCTCGTGGCGGCTCATCCCAGGATTCCTGCGGTGGCTCGTCCCAATTTTCTGCAGGTGGACCGTCCATATCTCGTGGACCGCAACCCATGCTCATTAAAGGAGGTATTCCACCCTCATTATTGTCCGACGACGAAGGTCCATCGTGCGGTGGTTGTTGCTGCTGTCCTTCGTCGGGCTGTTCGGCCGAAGGACTGGCGTTGCCCCATCTAAACAAAAAAATAAAAATTAGAAATATGCAATTTCAAAAAATGCCAGATTTTTTTTCTCCGTCGATTTCTTATCAAAAGTTTTGCTATGGGGGAAATAACTTCGACATATTAGTAGCACAAATTAAATTTAAAAAAATGATTGTTAATAACTACGTAGTAATTCACACTCACCTAGATTTTCTGTTCTCCCGTCGCCTTTCCCTATCGGAGCTTCCAGACCTCTTGTCCGGTTTATCATCTCCACCAGGTCCATTATCGCCATCCGGCCTTTGCGACGATAGCGGTCCATTATTCCAAGGGCCAGGTGCATCACCCAACAATGGCGGTGGCATAGGTCCACCTGGACCACCGAATGGTGGCATCGGTCCTCTGCCAGAACGGCCTTCGTCGAACGGTGGTCCACCGGGTCGATTGAAGAAGTCCGAGTCACGTGGACCATCAAAATCGAATGGCGGTCCACCACCACCGGCACCTCTTCCTCGTTCGTTAAATTGCGGCCTCATACCTCCACGCATACCGCGCGGACCCATTCCTCGAGGGCCGTGGAACATTGGAGGACCAGCTTTTTTTTGGGGAGGGAAAAAATATCGCTTTGTTGTTGAATACAGTTGAGGGTATTTTGTCGACAAGCAGGTGATTTACAAAGGGTTGATGTGATATGAATGTTTGTATATTTTGATTTTTTTTTCGCGAGATGCTATGTGATTAGACGCAATGGATTTTTACGAATTAACGTTATTATAATTACTTTCATAATGTTGTTGTAATTGAACATTTACAACAATATATTGAAAGTAATTCGTTGTATAAAATTTTATTTGATTAGCTATCGCTTTTTAGCTAATTAAATCTGAAATATTGATGAATTTGAGAGACCGAACTAATCGAGATAAAGTTCCAAATTGATCGCTCATAATTGCGATTGTCGAGCGAATAATCATGTCGGAGTATGCGAGTGGATTGTTATAAACGTAGCGATTGATCGTTTGAGAATGCCAACTAAATCTTGACGTAAGCGAGAGGCAGAAACAAAAAAAAACTATTCATTGGCACAACTCATACAACAGCTTTGTGAATCACTCACCAAGTCCACGAGCACCACGTGAAAAGCCATCAGGTCCCATCAAAGGTGGTCCCCTCAAGCCTCTGGGACCCATCATACCGGGATGCCCGAATTTGGCTTCCATGAAGAAATCTCGCCTTCTAGGATCGAAGTCCGGATGATCCCTGATGTCAAAGTCATCGGGCATTCCTCTTGGCAAATCGAACGGGGGTCCATCACCACCGCGTGGGGGTCTCATGTCGAAGTCGAATGGCGGACCTCGACGATCAAAATCATCAAGACCTCGAGGTGGACCTCGACTTTCGAAGTCACGATCACGCATGTCGAAGTCTGCACCCATTCGCGCCGCAGCTTCAAAATCGTCGATCGGGCCAAATCTACGATCCATCAGACTACGCGGTGGTTCTGGGAAATCGTCCATTGGACCACGACCTCCAGGACCCATTGGGCCGGATCCACGAGGACCGAAGCCACGCGGACCATCACGGTCGCCAAGAGGACCTTGAAATATCGATAGAGTAAGTTACGATTGCATTTGAAAATTCTTACCAATTCGATCAATATTTTACAAGCATGTTTTAATTTTAAAAGTACATTCATACGATTAAAAAAATTCAAGACAAACTTACCGCCAGGGCCCCTCTGTGGGAAATCGCGCAGATCTCTTCCTTCCCTACCAAAGTCCCGTGGAAAGTCTGGTGCACCAGGAGGGAATTTAGGAGCAGGTAGATCGAGCAACGACGGAGGTCCATCGCCAGGTCGTCTTCCAGCACCCAACAAACTTGGCGGTTGCTGAGGTGGCGGCGGCGGTTGCCTCGAATCATCTGGGAAGTTTCTCTCACGATCCATACTGCGATCACTTCGGTTACTTGGTCCTGGCCCTGGCCCACCGCGCATATCCCTGTCGATACGCTCATCCACCAAAGGTAATGTGCCGTCGGCGAGTTGACGCAAACGATCGGCTAGACTTTGCTTCGGCCCGCTGTCTTTTTTCATTTCGTCCTGGCGCATTGGACTTCTGTGGCTGATAGATATTGCAAAATGATTAGTCTCGCGTAGGACAAAATTCTATTAGTCACATTGAAAGACGAAAATAAATTCACAACAGAAGAGCAATTTAAAACAAAAACACGTTGTCAAATGCTTACCCCATTCTGTCCATCTCACGATCACGGTCACATCGTCGATCATCCCTGTCTCTATTATCTCTGCTGTCTCTCCTGCCGCGATCACGACCACCTCGATCTCTTCCTCGTCCACGATCTCGTCCTCTGTCATTGCTGTCACTTCTGTCATTCCTATCGCGGTCTCTGTCTCTTCTGTCTCGATCTCTATCGCGATCTCTGAAGTCTCGATCGTTATCGTTTCTGTTGTCCTTCATCGCAGCAAGTAGCTGATCACTGAGACTGGGTTTGTTGTTGTTATTGTTACTGCCGCCGTGATCCTTCATTGGCATAGACATCACGTCTTCCATCTCCACGTCCATATCGTCAGGGTGCTGTTGTTGAGGAGGTGGTGGTTGATGATGCGGTGGCATTGGCATCGGAGGTACACCGAATGGCTGGCGCATCATGGGCAAATTCGGCATTCCCGGCTCGGATGTGGGTGGTGGAACGCCCAGTGGCGGCACGTTGTGCGGCATACCTAAAAAAAAAATCGAAGATATGTTAATCTGAATTCCCATGATTTTACTTTTCGGAGTTTAAGTGTTTTGAATTTGCTTGACCACAATGACAATCAATCTATTCATGCGGCTCAAAAATTCAAATTTCAATATCGCAAGTTGGTTCAAGTCTCGTGCAATTGTACTTCCGCAAAAAACTAGATTAACTTGCCATCACACTTTCGAGTAATTATAAAAACTTACCGGTGGCATTGGGTTTGTCGGAAGGAGCAGCGGGTGCAGGCATAGGAATCTGCGTAAGCAATCCAACGCCAACTCCAGCACCAAATGGCGAATTGACACCTGATTGCATAAGTTGCTGCATCATACCTGGCGGCATCAAACCTTGCATATTTGGCGGAGGTACGCCGATAGGCACGTTTGGCATCAGACCCGGCATCTGCAGACCCATTGGGCCGAGCATTCCTGCTATTGAATGAATAATGAAAATGTATCATTTTTTTGAAAGAACGCGTATTATCAAAGTATTATGTTGATGCCATCTGAAGACTTACGTGGCATGCTGAATCCAGGCGGCATCATCTGCATTTGATTAGGTGGAGGCAAGAGTGGTGGCGGAGCTTGCGGTCTGAGCGGTGGCGGTTGACTGGTATCAACGATCGGAGCACTACTCGTGGGTGATGGTTGCACGACACCATCGGTCACTGTAGGTATCGACGAGCCTTGGATGAGAGTTGATTGTGTCGAATCCGACATCGAAGGCGAAGTGTTTTTCCTTCGTCCTTTGAGTTTTGGTGGCATTGACTCCTCGTCGATCATTCCACCTTCCTCGAGCAAATCGAGATCTTGATCTGTGACGTTGTTCAACTTGCTCCAAGGGATGTAACTAACACCTAACTCGACTTCCCAGTAATCTTTCCATTCCTTGCCTTTTACACCTTTTCCAGGTGCCCATGCCAACTGCAAATCAAGTTATCAATTAGATCATTTAGATAGTTATTGTAATTATAATCGAATGGGCGAGATACTCACAGTTATTGCTTTTCCTTGCAGCTTGTGATTTTTCAATTTGGTGAGGGCTCTGTAGGCATCTTGACGCCTGTTCATACAAATGAAGGCGCAGCCACGTGGTGAAATCAGATCGATGCTCACGATGTCACCCAACTCTCCAAAAGTGTCTGACAATTCTTCCTGATGGACTAACTTCGACAGGTGGCCAACCCATAATGTTGTACTGCACACTGCGAATTTGTAAAATGTTCCGTCAGTTTAAGCTCAACAAATACTATGAATATGTAGGAAAAAATATGTACAAAACAACTTACCGCTCATTTTCTCCTTAACTAGTGGTGGAAGACCTCGTTTACGTCGCTCGCGTTCCTTTTCCCTGTCTTCTTCGTTCCTGAATCTGTCTCTGCTTTCGTCTCGCTTTTGCCTATCATTCATTCTCTCTCTTGAACGTGATCTACAAACATCCCAGTATCTCATTAACATTCATTCCCAATTTATTGATCAATTATATCAATAGCTGTTTTGAACTTGCTTGACCATGCCGCAATAGTTTTATTCACGGCAAGGCTCAAAAGTTCAATTTTGCTCTCGCAAGTTGGTTTAAGTCGAATGCCAATTAACTGCGCAAACGACTAGATGAAACTTGCAACAATAATTAATTTGATTGTTACCTGCGACGCCTAGACCTTGATCTTGATCTCGTTCTAGACCTTGACTTCCTCTCGCGTTCTCTGCCTCTCATCCGCGGTGATCTCGATCTGCTACGCCGTCTAAACCTGTCAGGTGATCGACTTTGGGATCGCGACTGCTCGCAGTTTACTATTTCCACGCTGCTTTCTCTTCGATTCACGTTACTTGAAAAAGAAAAAGAAATTAATTATCATTAGAATCCCTTAAATATCATCATTTCTACGAATGAATATAAATTTACTTTTCTTCAATTTGCGGGCTCTGCTGAGGTGGAACATTCATAGGAGCTATTGGCGGTTGCCTCATTAGCGGTGGCGGCTGCGAGACGAATGGCATCGCCGGTGGATGGTAACCAGGCGGCGGCTGACTCATGTCGGGGTGCATTTGTAATAGCGCTGGGTTCATTACCACTGGAGCAAAGCCAACGGGTATTGGCGGTGGAGGTGGCGGCGGCGGTGGTGCCGTTTTCATGATGTCGCTTGGCTTCAGTTCGCATTCTGCGGCGAACGGTAGATTCTAAAATGATAGAAAGTTTGCAATTAGTTATGATTTTATTATCATAGCGAGAGATTAAGAGTGCCGACTTACCTGTACAGTTTGAGCTAAATGTTTGTCGAATTCATCCTCCTGCTGCTTCATCTGCTGCATTTTGCGCATCTTCTCTTCCATTTCGTGCTGTACTGTGTTTGTGCTATTCTGCTGCATTGTTTGTTGGAGCGTTTGCAACTGCCTCAGGACCTAATGATAAGAAGATTTATAAGTATTGCATCTAATTATTTCGATTTGTAGCTGTAAAAACAGTTGACTTAAAATATTGATTATGATAAGTAAGGATAAGTAATGGACAACTATAAAATTTCAACATAATCAACATATAAGTCATCCTATCACAGTAACTATGAACATAGAACTCAATGTTTTATTTACTTGGAGTACCTCAGGATTAGCAAGTAAAAGACCAAGGCTCTCAAGATTATTAGTTGCAGTGGCTATGGCATTGGCGTTGTGCTGTGATATGGCTGCTTGACTCATCTTTGGTGACGTGGCAACCTGAACGTCGTCGTCTTCCTCCTCGCCATAGTCAAAGTCCAGAAGCTTCTTGTCGAACTTCACTGAACTCTGTGATGCCTCATTTGCAGCTTCCTGTTTTTTCAGCAATAGCTGCTGTAAATGCTGTAATCGATCGAGAAACTAACAGTTGATTTAGTTGATATGTGCAAGGTCACAACACCATGTGTGGTTTCTCACCAGTAGTTTGTTGGCGTTGACTAAGTTGGCAGTTTCCATTTTTGTTTGTGCGAGCCATGCTGGGTCTATGGGTTTAGCTGTGGTGAACAACTTTTGGTCCTTTGGTGTACTTTTCGCAGTTGGCGGCGAAGCCTTGGCTGCGCTTACGTTATTGCCCGAATTTATAACTCCTGCAATTAAAAATCATTATACATTGTAAAATTGTTTATCCAAATATCATTGAGTAATCAAGATAATTGACGAACCATTTGACTGTTCCTTGTGTATAGGATGATTAGGATCGACCAAGTCGAACAGAGGCTGGATAACCTCAGGAGGAAAAACTGCATTCTTCTGCCAGAGATTGAGCACGCGTATGACTTTACTTTTGTCTTCAGGTGGACATTTCAGCAGATTCAGAAATGTGGTTTGCATGTTTTTGGCAAATCTTGGGGCAAACACATCTTTCTCTGTGCCAAACTGATGCCTCGACTGTCTCACAATTGAGTCTATTACGTACAATCCTGGAACTTTGTACTCTGGCTTGCACTGAAAATAAAAATTAATTCATTAATATAGCTATTTGATATACTGATGTGTATTAACAATGATGGTGGTATGAAAAGTTTAATCATTGCAAGCACTTTCAGCATTATGTAATAGTCTTGTTTACACCATCAACGTTAATGGACAGCACATGCAGCAAAGTAGATACTAACTTTTTGAATGAATTTTTCCACACTCTGCACAACGTGTTTGTAGAATTTGATGGCCTTGATGGCGCCCCGGGTAAGGGAGTTCATCTTGGCCTTTGAGATTGGTGGTTTGACATCGTAGAGGCTTGATAGCTAAAAAATAAAAATCATCGACATTAGATTAACCCTTCAATCCGTAATAATATCGTTATCACGCGAACTTTTTCGCAAGTTTCAATAATCGCGAACGTGTATTTTGGAGTCGGCTAATGATTCATTCGTCGCGCGGCCAAGCACGGACACAAACACCACGCATCAGATACACGAAAGGATCGAAACGCGAGCAGATAAAATAAGCTGCCGAGGAGCTTGAAAAATCAATCGATTGACAATGAGAAAAATCACCTCGGAGTTGAAGGCTTTGACGGCGTCCATGGTGAGTGGCGGCGGCTACGACGGGCATCAGGACGTCGACGACACAAACGCACACAACACACCGCACGGAACAGAGAGGCACCACACTACTCGTGTTTTTATTATTTTTTTTTCTTCTTCAACAGTTCACCTCTTCGCTGAGGCAATTCATCGTCGCCAAGCACCACCTCTTCGCCGCCGAAACCTCGGACGCGTGTCTATTATTTTGCAGCGTTGCAACGAGCCGAGAGAAAAAAAAAATCTCCAATTTAATCGGACGATTGATTTACACGGCACACGCGATCTGCTATGTGGTGGAGCAGCGAGGAGGCCATGCCACTGGCAAGATGGCGACCAGCCCGGAGACCATCAACGTCTCCCGGCATGCAACGCTTCACTCTGCGCGCGCGCCACCAAACCTTTTTTCCGGTATATTCAATTATTTTTATTGTCAATCGTTTTGGACGTTAATTGCGTTTATTAGAGGACGCTCGGACGATGATAAATCGACGATGTCGACGAAGCGAGAAGTGTAAGACTTTTTCTATCACGGATTATTGTTGATGTTACGTGGACGTTGAGAAAATTTATCGGCACGTGGTACGCATGCGCACATGCGCGACCCAGAGCCGCGCTATGGATTTGAATTTAGATTGCAAGGCGAGTGTTTATAATTAATTTATTGTTATTGATTCACGAATACTGTTATTGTTATTCGACGTTACTTTTTTAAAGTACCTTATAAATTCAGACATTCAATCTTCCAATTCTCTGTAATTTTTTAATTTGATTTCCGTGAAATCGATGCATAATAAAATTGATATCATCCAAGTTTTCAATAAATCGCAAGCTGTAAAATTTCAGAATATAAAAGAATTGATGATAAAAATAAAATTGAAAAAATTATTGCGACAAACTGAATGTTTATCAATTATAATTTTTGATTGTTTCATACTTGCAGAGGAATTTAATTATAAATTTTTATTATAACGAATGATAATCAATCATAATTAAAAAATTCTCCAACCCCTTCATTCACTTTGAAATGAAATACCCTCATAATCCACTCAACTCTAAAGCTCAACTCCCTCAGAAAAAAAAAATCAATTACCCTTTAAAAAAAAACAACTGCTTCCAAGAACAAAAGCATGTATATATATCTCTAGAAACAACCCCTCCGCAATGTCGCGTTTTAACGCGAGTTAAAACGTCGTTGCGGCGCGCTTGCGCGACGCGAGTAAAATCCACCTTCTCTCTCTCCCCCGTACATATATATGCGAACGCCTTTGCTACTCTGGTGGCGCTGCCAAAGTGGGTCGCTGCCCCCGGGGGAGCTTGACGTACTTTTGCTTTGCTTTTCGCTCACTCGCTTGCGTCGCTCGTCGTCGTCGAGATGCGGAAATAATCAGTCAGCAGTGGGAAAGAAAACGAAAACAATAATCGCAAAAGAATTAAAAAAAAAAAATTGAAGAATAACAGTTTTTCAACGCCGAGCTTGTGTTGTGTATGTGTGCGTGTATGTGTCGATCAAAATGTACTTTGGCAACTTGATAACGGCAGTGTCGCTACGGAAATGTTTCTACTTGTCGGCGGTGGTGCTGGTGTTGTCGACCCTCATGGCGGCGGTGATAATAGTCAAGCTGTCGCCTCTCGAGGCGGTTAAGTGTCAGCCGCAGACGGTCACCGCTGCCGTCGAGTGGAGTACATTGGCTAATCAGCCAATCGATTCTTCGACAACCACCACCACCACCACCACTACCACCGCTGCCACCGCTGTTACGCAAATCTCACAGTGAGTTCATTTTTTTCTCTCTCACCCTTCGCTCCATCTTTTTCTTTTTTTAGTAAGGGATGAGATGTTTACTCTCTCTCTCTGCGTGGGGGTGGGATGAATATATATGACGGATCAAATATTTATGAGAGGGGATGTGATTTGAAAATTCACTACGCAACTCTCTTTCTCTCTCTTTATCTTCCTCTTTATTGTCGTTTGAGGGGAAATTAATGGGATGACGAAGTTCTTCTTTTTTTCACGTAAAATATTCTTAAATCCATCTCTGTCAGCTTTACACGTAATGAATACGAATTACCGAAACTATTTTTATTGCATTTACCGCCAGACGGAATTCAATTAAAAATTAACCGAGTGTGTGAAATATTAATCACCGCGATATTCAGCCATTTAAATCATCCAAAATTCATCGCCGGAAGTCTAACTCGAGAAAAGCACACGTCTATTAATTAAACACAATTGCAATAATATTATTTGCAGTGAAAGCCGTCGCGAGAGCAACGAGAAGCGCTACCGTGAGATGCGCGAGAAAATGGTGCAGAACAAGGTGGCGAGAATGTCACGTCGAATGAGGAACAAGGTGCTGCCGCTACTAAACAGCAGCGCGATCGTCGAGCCAAATTACAACGTGCACATATTCTATTACGCGTGGTATCGCTCGCTCGACTACGACGGTGTGTGGAAGCACTGGAATCACGAGATTTTGCCGAATTGGAAGAAAAACGACAAGAGAGTTTTTCCCGAGGGTACTCACTCGCCGCCGGCTGATGTTGGTGCTAATTATTATCCGAATTTGGGATGCTACAGTTCGCACGATCCTCAAGTCATAGATTTACATATGAAACAGTTGAGGGATGCTGGGATTGGTAAGTTTTTTTTTTTCATTTTTAATCTTAAAATACTAAAAGTGTAATAAATCCTCTAATTGAATCTCTCTTTTACAGGTGTAGCAGTAGTTTCGTGGACACCACCGAGCGCGAGCGACAAAACCGACTCGATAATGCCGGATTTGCTGGACGCCGCTCACAGGTATCAGTTGAAGATATCCCCTCACATCGAGCCTTACACCGGCCGTAATCCCATCAATCTAATGGAACACATTCGATACATACTCGATCGCTACGGTTCGCATCCAGCCCTCTACAGAATGAGAAGGGAAGACGAGTAAGTATATAGCACATAACATACATGTATAAGACGACGAGACATTAAAATTCATGATGTTTTTTTTTTATATTACAGTGGTGCTGTGCTACCGGTGATTTATATCTACGACTCGTATGTTTTTCCGTCGAGCGCCTGGTGGGAATTACTATCCGAGCGTGGCAATTTGACGCTGAGAGGCACTGAGATGGATGCCATTTACATCGGCTTACTCGTCGATTCGCAGCACAAGAATCACATCAAGAAATCCCATTTCGATGGGTTTTACACGTACTTCGGGATTAATGGGTTTAGCTATGGGAGTTCGTGGAAGAACTGGAAGGATCTCAATAAGTTTGCCAATCAGAATGGGCTGATTTTTATACCGAGCATCGGGCCGGGTTACATCGACACTCAGGTCGAGAATTTTTCTTTTTTTTTATCGATTAATTCGTAAAATAAAAAAAAAAAACCTTTCTTTTTTTAAACGAAAATAAAAAAAAATTTTCATCGACAGATACGACCATGGAACGCTGAGAATACAAGGCATCGTCGTCACGGTCAATACTACGAAGTCGCATGGCGAAGCGCATTGAATAGTGGTGCGAGCGTCATATCCATCACGTCGTTCAACGAGTGGCACGAGGGTACGCAAATCGAGCCTGCCAAACCAGCTAGTAATAAGGAATTTACGTATCTTGATTACGAGCCCGAGGGTTCGGATTTCTATCTGAATCTCACCAAATGGTGGATACAACAGTTCACCGAGAAACTCAATGCTGCCAGCTCGGCTCTTAGTTAAATTGCCAATAACGACGTGGAAGCTATCAGACTGAGGTTTTTTTAAATTAAAATTTTTTTTTGAGGATTAAGATATTGTTAAGGATTTTATTTTATTTTTTTTTTCGAGCTATTTTATTTTATTTAAGTAAGAGTTGATTAAAATACGCTTGTAAATACGTAATTGGATGGTACGCGGTATGAGGAAATTTATACGTTTGATTTCGATGAATGATAATGTCGATCTGCGATTATTTTATAATATATTTTTGTACTTGCGTTCAATACGTTGACTGTTGAATTATCTGATTTGTGAGTATATTTTTGTAATGTGATTTCCAGTATAATTCGAGGAGAAAAAACGTACCAGTGATGTCCAATGAGAAATCGACTAATAATAATAAAATTCATATCGGTCGATTTTATGGAAACGAGATAAATTATACTTTTAAAATCGACGCAGTAACACGGGTATATATTCGCGATTTTTATGATTAAAAAATAAATGGAGATTCGCAAGAGTACAATGAACTTTCTATACATAGGAAGTTGAATATATCTTGTAAACTTATAATTCTTTGAATTACCATTGAGAAGCCAATAATACGAATTAATAACGATCGAGATAAACACACACTTTTCACCCCACGACTTTTTAATGACTTTTACATGCACCCTCTTTAACGGATTAAACGAACGAAAAAAAAAGATATTAAAGTTACTTCGCACAAGGTACACTGTTACTATTTGCAAATTCAAAATGAAAAACTTCTACTTTTACTCTTCTTCGCGCGTGGCAATGACGCTCCGAATGATGAAAAATACCTTCGGGATTCCATTGTGTCGCGTTTCTTATAATAGAATTTTACGCTAGAGAAAAAAAACTCAAATCTAAACTTTCCAATTTTTGAAATTTAAGAAAAAATAAATAAATAAAAAAACTGAGCTAGTCGACTGAAACGTCATTTTTCATAGATCGTTAAATATGCCATTTACTAGTACAGTTTTTGATGATGATGATGATATCTTCTCGATCGTGTCCGACCATACGTTGATCTTCGCTACTCAACGCGAAAACTGTTGTCGTTATAACACAATTGACGCGGGGGGTCAGGCTTGACAGAATTTTTTCGTTGTTTCTTTTGTTTTTCACAAGAGAGGAAATAAAAAGAAAAAAAAATACTCGACCAAAAGAAGCAATTTTTTCGACCGATGAGGAAAAAAAAGTGAGAGAGCACTTTGCGCTTTCGACCAAAGATGATACAATAATATTGCGATTTACTCTGACGGAATGCGAAGGATAAAATTATAATAAGCCCATTTTGTCGTTAAAGCTGCGGTTACATCAACGATTATCATTTACCTTACGTATATATACCAAACAATTGTAATCGTTCTTTTTTTCTTTTTAATATAATTTTGATTTTCGACGGTGTAACGCAACTAAAAGCGTAAATGTGTATTATACATAGACAATAACCAGTCCCTGTCCCACTTCGTAAACAGGGTATTCTTCCTGTATGATTGTCGAGCTCGAGAAATAGAAGGACAAAAAAAAACCAAGTTTCCGTCGAATCGAATTAACGAAAGGCACTGTTCGCCTTTTATATTGACACGGAAACGACGTTTTTTTTTTCGCGCAAACCTTTCAATGTATAAATTGGATGTTGGCATTCGATTATTGTGAGATTTTTAAAAAAAGAAGATGAAAAAAAAAGTGGCGTTAACCGGCCGTAAGTTTTAGAGGCTCGTCTTTTTGCCTAAATATTTCAATGTACTTATTAGGCTATGTGTCAAGTGGGAAGTCCGTCGAAAAGAATAACTGCCCCAGCGAGCGGAACTTCACACATTGTTTTTTCGTTTTTCTTCGAAAAAAAATCGTGTAGTTTTAAAAGTAAGCCTAGATGCCATGGAAAATACAAAAAAAAAGTGTCCGGAGTGGTTGAAAAACATTGACATATCGTATTATATAGCTGTGGAATAATATCTTCAGACGCTCACAGGGCTAGTTGGTAGTACTTTTCTTCGAAAAGTTTCGTCAACAATGTAATTATGATTTCTCGATGAAAAGCTTCACCGTAATGATTTTTTTTTTTTGGAGGAAGATCAAACGAAGAAGAAATATGGCTAAAATTAAGAATAATGCGCATTCGATGCGTTCACAATCGCATTCGAATGTTGTATGTACAATATTTTTCGGGACTTTCGATTTGCGCTAAAATATATTGCTCGTTATCTCTTATACATATCGTTCTATATTTAACGCACATCAATAGAGATAAAAAGACATAATAGATGATTAGCGAGAGCGAGAGAATGACGAGATGTTTTTTGAATTGTGTATGTGATTTCTTGAAAAAAAAATAATAATAATGTACGCGTGCAAGAGAGAAAGATGATATTATGAAAGATTGCGTAGCTTAATCATTCATTTTTTCTGAACATACGTAGATAAAGAAAAAAAAAGTAAAATTAAACCATTTGTAAAACCAATTAAACCGCAGCGTTGATGTTGGGAGAGGGACAAGAAGTTAAAAGCTGGATATGAAAGAGAAAAATGTTCATTGTGGCTAAATAACCGAGAATAATGTAGATTATAAACAAAGGATTATTAACGATGTCACTCGACCTTATGTAAAACAACAAAAAATGACAAATATACCTGCATGAAATAAAAAGTAATTAAATGAACAATACATCACGTGGCTTTGTTATTTACCTGTAATCTTCGTGTAGCATTTAGACCAGACATTTATTTTTGTGTATTTGAACTCTACTTAATCAAATCCAGTATTATTGTTTGAAATGATTGTCCATTAACGTATAAAGACCAACTTTACTAACGATTCTTGTTACTTGAAACAAACAAAACATAATTGTCAAAATTAAGTTTAAAGCTATATTTGTGACGTTGATACTCGAATGACGAGGTTCCATTTTACGCAGTTTTATTCCAGAGTTTGTTTTGAATTCTACAACTGCGTATGATATGGTCATTTTTCAACATCGAGCTTGGCAGTTATTGACTGCGTATAAAAAGCATGGCCGCTCTGTTAGAACAAACTTACAACATTATGTTGTACTTTTATTAAATACTGTTGTGATTGAAGTACATCTTTTAGCCGTAAATATAACTACATCAATATAGTTCCGGACGGAATGTATCTACAAATTTTGATAATTTTGCTGTATGAAAAATAAAATTTTCGTTTACAAATGATTATTCTCGAGGAGGATTTTTAAACATGATCGTTTATTTACCTATCATTCCATTAATCGCATATGCATACAATAAAAAGTATTACTAATTACTTTTCTTCTGCTATAAGTTATATTAGGTCACGTTGCTTTTTTTCCAGCGAGAGTCTTCTGCCAATATTGATGCAAATTGGAAAAGTTTGGGCATTAATTCCAGCACGTGTTAAAGTTTTCTCAACTTTACTAACGGCGTCGGAAATAAGTCATATTGATTTAGACTTTTCGGAACTTTTTATTGGCATGCAGCACTATATATTATGTATCGAATACACGTGTCCATTGAATGTTTGTTTATTGTTAGGTAATTATTAATGAAAGTAACGACATTGATATAACAATCGGAAATAGATTTTCGAAGTAATGGTGAGAGAGAAAATTATCGTTCCTCGAAAAATTCTTAAGCTTACACTAGCATTGTAGCTCTCAATCGCATAACAGTATATAAAAATGGTAGTTTTTAAACATCGAGCGTGGAAGTTGATAACTGCATATGAAAAATTGGTAGGAACTTGGCCATATCAGAGTAAACTTCAGAATTATATCCAACGCTTTTGCTTATGTTTTAGTATCGTCTCATTCTCAACGACGCTTGTAAGAGCACTTTTTAATATACATACGAATTTCTCTTTGAACGAAAAAACAAACGATAAAACTAATGTTATTATTTCAGATGATCAGATTGGTTAAAGAAATAGATTTTGATTTTCTCATTGTTGCAGAAAACATCAAATCAATATTATTAACAATAGCCATTTTATTGAAATTGGTGATTCCGTTTATTTATGAAAAACAAGTAAATTTGAATAAATTTTATTTTTATGTACGAGCTAGAAATTTTCAATAATTTATAAATATTCTTTGTATACTTAGAGGCGCAAGGTATATGAACAAGTGGCTAAACATTTCCACTGCATCAAAGATGAAAATGAAATGATAGTACTTCAAAAGTATTCTGATAAAGGTCTCAGGCTTGGATTCATTTATACAGGTGAAGAAAAGAAAACCTTTGTACAAAATCGTCGTGTTATATTTGTGTTTAATAAGTTTGATCTAAACCAAGCAGCTACCATAGCTACGCTGTGTGGAATTTTCTACAGTTTGCCAATTGCAAAAACGTTTTACTATTATTTGACCGGGAGAAGTGGACTGACGAAAAAGTTGCCGCTCTACGTCGATTACATCGTTTTGAACGAGCAAGAACACTTTTACTATATACTTACTCATATGTTCACTTTCTTTGTTGCTTGTGCAATAATCGATTTCGCTTTCGATTTGTCATTCATAATTGGAATTCACCATGTGTTTGCTCTATTTGAAATTGTTAAGTAAGTTAAAAATTTAATTTTGTTACAAAAAAATTGTATTTAATCGGGAGCGTAATTTTTTTCAGAATGCGTTTGAAAAAGGCATCTGATATGTTAAGTAGAGTTAAAAAATCTGAAAGACCAATGGATTCGGTCAATGAAGTGAACAAGCTTTTAAAGTCGGCAATTGACATGCACAATGAAGTTTTCGAGTACGTAATATTAGTTTGTCATTTTCTTCGAAGAACGTTTCAACAAATAATAAAACTTATTACATTTGCAGCATGACCGCTTTATTTGAAAAAACATACAACTGTAGTTGGTTCGTTATACTTATAATAAACACTATTACACTTGGGATATCTCTGCTAATCGTAAGTACTGGTTTTTGCTATCTCTACATGGAACAATACTTGTTGCAATTGATACCAAAGACATTAACTATGAAATATATATTTTAACAATGTGACAGTTCCATGCAGAAGTTTTTCTCAAAAATTCATTTCTATGTTCATTTTTAGCATACGTTGATTGCCCAAGATTCTTTTGATCTATTGCGTTTTTTAATGACGTTCAACATGTTCTTCATTCACTTCTTCGTGATCTTTTTACAAGGTCAAAGAGTGATTAATTCCAGCTCATCAGTATTTGACGAATGGTTAAGCATTGTATTTTTTATTTTTCATAGAACTCACTGTTAAAATCAAACTACATTTTCAGCTACAATTTTACTTGGTACAATGCACCGAAATGCTCGTGCACATTGCTTTTATTGATAATGAATCGTAGTTTCAAACCTTGCACGATAACTGGTGGTAATGGAATGTTTATTTTATCAATGGAAACATATGCCCACGTAAGATCTTCACTTTTCTTGAACAAAGAAGTCTTTTTTTAGTTTCTAATTAAAATGTTATTATTTAAAGATGTTGAAACTTGGATTCTCCATGTATACTGTTTTCAAATCTCTTCATGAGTAAATATAGTGAAATTGAATATTTTTCAAGATAGCTGTACAAAAATGTGATTTTCAAAAATATATTTTTAACAAATATATTTTCTAACGATATTTTTCATATACCTTTATTTATGTACCCACCTTTCCTCTAATCGTCCATATAATGATCAGTATAAGTAATGACATTATAAATGAATCATATTGATCATTTTTTAGTAAGAATGTATGTTGTCTATCTGATCTAATTAGCATCAGAAATAGCTAAAATTCAACTTAATTTTCAGTAAACAAAATTTACCTTTTACGCCCTACATTTTTGATGATAATTAAATGTATTGGATGTTTGGCCATTACTGTGAAATTGTCAATTTTACTAACGATGTTAGCATAGCGAATCAAAATATGTTGTTGACAACATTGCCGTGCCTGAGAAGATCCGTTAGTTTACGTAGACAGTCTTTGTTCCCAATTCAATAGGAGAAAATATAAAAATGGTGCTTTTTCAGCATCGAGCTTGGCAATTACTAACTGCATATGAAAAATTGGTAGGTTCTTGGCCGTATCAGAGTGGATTCAAGAATTATATTTTGCGACTTTGTTTATTATTTTTCATCGTATCAGCTTTTGTGTCGTTGGTGAGTGAAAATAATTCATGCTCCTATAAACTGCGATTCTTATAATAAAAGAATTACATCTATTAATGTACTTATTCCAGTGGATAAGAATGGCAGAAGAGTGGGGGGTCAACACTCTCATCGTTGCCGAAAATTCTGTTGCAGTGCTTCTCATGATCATTGTGCTGGTGAAACTGGTGATGCCTGCAATTTATGAAAAACAAGTAAATGAATTTTGATACTATTTTTAATTGGTCTAACTAGTTACTGCCTCAACTAAAATTCGAATGATGCTTTTTTTAGAGACGAAAAGTATACGAACAAGTGGTTGAACATTTTGATACGATTAATGATAAAGATGAAGTTATAGTTCTTCGAAAATATTCCGATGAAGGTCTAAAATTCAGTTACATCTATACAGGTGATAAAAAAAAAATAAATGAGCGAAATTAAATTCAAATTGACTTCTATTTATAACTCCTATTGGCATTAAACAGGTGTAATGGCCAGTGCATTAGCATTATTCTACATTTTACCAAACATAGAAATGTTTTACAATTATTTATCTGGGAAATGTGAATTGGAGAAAAGGCTGCCGATGCACGTTAATTACGTCTTTTTGGACGAAAAACAACATTTTTTTTACATACTAATGCACATTTTTATGTACTTTGCTGCCTGTATCATCAATGATTTCGCTTTCGATTTATCGTTTATCATTGGCGTTCGTCATATTTGTGCTTTATTTGAAATTGTTCGGTAAGTCAAAAAATTAAAAAAATACCCCTATTAATAAATGTTAAAATAATCCGTTATTCGATCGCAGGATGCGTTTGAATAGAGCATCGAAAATTCTTAGCAAGATTGAAAATGATGAGAATTACGCTGAGTCCATCGAAGAAGCGAACAACCTTTTGACATCAGCAATCGACATGCACAATGAAGTTTTACAGTAAGTCCTTCACTATTGACATAAAGTGAGCCTTTATTTTAAGTTCCAATCCATTCGCAGTATGACGGCATTGGTTGAAGAAACATATAATCTTAGCTGGTTCATCGTACTAATACTCAACTCTATTATAGTTGGAATAACTCTATTAGCAGTGAGTATGCTAGTGACAAAGTTCTTTAATTAAAGTATATCCTAACTGAAAATTATGTTTTTAGCACTCGTTAGTTTTGAATAATTCTGTTGTCTTTCTACGTTACATTATGGCAATGACCATGTTTTTGGTTCACTTTTATGTCATTTTTTCACAAGGCCAGAGAGTCATCAATTCGAGCTCTTCAGTATTCGATGCATGGTGAGGCATCTCGAAAAAAATTGACGTAAATTAACATTATTTTAAAATCAAATTATTTTCAGTTACGACTGTACCTGGTACAATGCGCCGAAATATTCGTGCACTTTGCTCTCTATGATAATGAGCCGCAGTTTTAAGCCATGCATAATAACAGGTGGCAAAGGTATTTTTGACTTGTCCATGGAAACCTACAGTGAAGTGAGTTCATGAATTTTTATTCCCATAAATATATCAATTTTTATAGTGCACATAATTTATTCGATATTGATTTAGATGCTGAAATTTGGATTTTCCATGTTTACTGTTTTCAAATCTTTGCAACAACAGAAAAATACTGTTTTATGAGAATCCGTGAAAAAAGCTCAATGTCATTGGAACTATTTATAAAAAAACGCGGTATTTTTTTTAAAATAAATTAACTCGATAATAAAAAAATACAAAAAAATATTGATGTTGCTGAAAAATGTCTGTATTTACAAATATATATTGGTATATTACTTCTTTTAACTATCCTGATTTACTCATACTTTCCTGTCATGTATATTTGTGAACCGAATGTTCTCGAGAATGCTACCACCAGCCATATAGAAAATTAGGAAGAGATAAACGGTAATAATCTAGTAGAGTTAAATGTCTGTGTTTCTGATAAAACAGCATGAATTAAAATCCATACGTGGAATAATATTCATGTTAAAATTGTAATAAATACGTTACGTTCAATGGATAATCAATGATTTTTTTCAAATGTTTAACAAAATTAATCTCTACCAATACACTGACTATAGTATGCAATCGTTTATCAAAATAGTAAATCCAATAACAATGTCATTACTACACTGCCACTAATGCCCTTATAAGTGTTCGAATATTGTGGGCGATATTTAGTATTAGCAGCAAGAAAATAATTGTCATGTTTTTTTTCTTCAAGAGCCAACAAAAGTAGTGTATCATGTACTTCGTAAGATTTTTCTGGACTGTACCCGCATGAAATATAAAACTTGATTATCAAAAGGTCTTTCGGATAATTCAATTGAAATAAGTCGGTAAGTAAATTCCATCTAACAAAATTTCTAAATTACGTCTGAAATATTTGGGACTATACAAAGTCACTAAACTTTCGGTAACTGCAATTAATCGTAATGCGACTAATTATAAGTATAGCGGAAATAAAATGTCTGATGCAATATTCGCAGTTTTGTTTCAACCTCGACTCAGTATTGTCGAGAAAAATAAATAAAAATGGTAGTATTTCAACATCGAGCATGGAAATTACTTTGCTACGTATGAAAAATTAGCAGAATCTTGGCCTTATCAAAAGTAAAAGGAGGAATTATGCGTTACGCATGTGCTCATTATCTTTCACTTTATCCGCTTTTATAACATTTCAAATTTCACTTTTTGTAGATAAAATATCAAGAATTTCATTTTTTTATTTTCAGGGAATAAGACTGGTAAAAGAAGTTGGTATTGACGTTCGGATTGTTTCTGAAAATACACTTGGGCTACTAGTCATGATTATCGTAATGTTAAAATTAATGATTCCATCGTTTCATGAAAAACAAGTAAGATTTTTATCTTCCATTGATGGTACAATTGATGCTAAAATTTTCTTTGATGTTGCTGAAAGTTGGATTTTCGATTTTCACTGTATTCAATTCATTGCAATGAAATGCTTATAAAGTTATTTATTTAGTATCTCATTAATTGTGATTATAAAAATGGCTTTGACTCTATATTGTAGAATTGTAGAAAGAAAGAAAAATAAAATATTGCTAAGTTGACAAATACAAGTAATCAAAAAGTAGTTGAGAAAAGTATTCGACGTAGAAGAAACAGGTGGTTGAACGATAATTGGAGGCCAAGGACGGACGAAGTTTACTTCTTCTTTGTGGAATACAACCTAATAGCTTTGGAATATTATATGGGTGATTTCACGTCAACTCGCAGAGTCAAAATTTTTTTCTTTTTTTTTTATAGTGCCAATCGGTGCTTAACTCTTCTAGTTGACGTGTACAAATTTTTAGATTTTAAAACTCAAAATTGAATTTTTGGCGGACTAAAGCTTGTCTTACTTTTAAAAATTAATTTAAAATGGAACGATGTCAATAGTATTTCTTTTTCCAGTTCTTGCCACAATAAATTTTATTGTTCGAAGCGGCAGTCGGATTTATTTATTAC